>OUQQ01000463.1:0-16857 GCA_900404475.1 Spongospora subterranea | reverse complement strand
GGTCGCCTGCTAAGTGGCTGCCCTTTGGGCGCGCGAGTTCGAATCTCGTCCGAATCGTTTTTTGCATGTCCGATAGGTGTTTTATTCAGGCCGCAGTTTATTCACGCACTTATCGTTTTTGCGGAGTTGGATGCTGAAAGTGCGAAACTGTAGCCCGTCAGCACTTCAACATGTCGATCGTGTCGATATTGGTGGAGTCGTCGTGCAGCTCGGTTTCTGGCGAATTGCGGTTTCGACCCATTGATGACACTCTCTCTGGTCTAAGACGTTAACGTTGATCCTGGCTTCTTGTTGCTCATTTCAGTTTTCTAGATGAAGATTGGATTGAACTGATTCAGAATGTCCGAGGTGTAACTATCGATAAGATTCACAAGAACAACTTCATCACGACACAAAATGTTGATGTCAGTTGTGATATCTGTCTTCATTTTTGCCCTGTTTATAATTTGTCGCTGCTGCCAACAGGGAAAGTGGACTAGGAGGAACAATATCTTGGGGGCAAAATTTGGATCGCTGCGTTTATTGGACTTGGACGGCGACCAATCTCAACTGCGAATCTGTCTTAAAGCCGATGCTTCGGCGGATGGCATTATTGCCGAACTTTATGACGGATCTGCAGTGATTGACAGTTTACAACGCATCAAGGTGAACCGAAAGCGACAGCCCAACAGTACAATAACCATATCCGAAAGGTCAGCAGAATTTTAATGGATTACGTTGCCCAGATCAGCTAACGATGTTTCAGCTCGGTTTGTGAATATTCTGAAGAACCACAAGGGCAACGCCCGCAGCCAGATGAAACCGAAGAAAAATCAGCAACATTAAATCAACCCGTTTTACAAGAGCCGGAAGACGAACCAGGTGAGAGTGTCGAAGAACCTCCCGTCGGCTCAGAAACTCAACCTCCCGTCACCTCTCAACTGTTCGAAGAACGCCATAGGCGATTATTCGATTTGCGGATGAAAATGAACCAGGTATTTCAGTACTATCATCTCACAAAACCCCTATCCCATCTGTAATACGAACTGCATAGGCAAGGAATCTGAATAAGAAACAGAGTCAGGAGGAGGCAAGTCGGCTAAGTGAGTCGGTTCAGCAAAAGAAACAGCGCCAGCTAAAAGAACAAAGGATCAAGGAGCAAGAAGTAAAACGAAAAAAAGAAAGCGAGGTTCGTGATTCTGTTTACTTTTTGCTGTTGCTTTGGCCAAACCGGTGCTCAAATTTGTTCTGTCCCGATTGCATTTGGCCGCAATGCGTTTGAATGATATCTCACGACTTCAATCTTCCTCGAAATAACTCTACACTTTTAGGCAGAAGACCCAGAACTTCGACTATTGAATGAAACAGCCGAAGCTGTAGAGGAGAAACAAGCTCGAGCCAACAAAAAGAAGCCGGCCGCGTTCGGTTGGGATGGTATCTCAATTGAAACATGATCCGGTTTGGGTTTTTAACTATCTATATCATTATAGTGTTCAACCAAGGCTCTCTGTACAGAGCGTACAAAAAACGGACTAAGAACGTTCCAATTGGTGTTCCGGACGCTTCAGCTGCGGCTGATACTGAGGATAATATTTTGAATTACGGAATGGCACCGTTACCGTCAAAAGTATCTGATTTCGCCATGTCTCTGATACCTTCCCTTGACTCTTCATGATGTTCAGATGGCGATTGATACAATGGTTAATGAACTTGCCGATACAGATAAGAGACGGGCGAAGTTCAGCAGACGTCGTCAATTCTACGAAGACGAAACGGTTAGCTACATCAATGAACGCAATCGCGTTTTCAACAAGAAGGTAGCTCGATTCTTCGACCCATATACTCAAGACCTGAAGGCCAATATCGAAAGGGGCACTGGGTAATTTTTTTCAATAAATAATAATCCAATCAATCAACTTCGTAATGCATTTGCGGGGTTGGGAATCATTCCGTCTTCGGTGTTCATCACGATTATCCTCGGTTGTCTCAACCAGATCCCACACAGCCTGTGACGGGAAGTCGACCCCAGTCCAACGGATCCGACTGAAACGTTGGCACATCGTTACACACGTTATCGGGGACCGGTGGAATGGCGCAACGCCGGCTTTCGAAGGCGACCTTGCTCGACAAGGAGACGTCCGATGGGCCGCGGGAGATCGCCCCTGATCTGTTCCAGTCGATGCCCACTTTGGAAGGTCTTTACGCGGGTAATTACCCGCCTCCCTGTGTTGCCATAGACCACAGATCTGGTTTATGATCCAGAAACAGATCAGATAGCGCCAGAAAGTCATCAGAGAATCAGCGAAGAGGCCGAAGCGGAGCGCCAAAAGCTCAGGGAATTCCGGTTCCGCGTCACCAAAATCCTGGCCACGTTCGAGAACTCGATCTCCTATCCATTCATTCGCATCGAATTCGGCGGAATTGTGAGCGAGTTTGAAACCGAGTACGTTGTTGGAATTCGCGACGCTCTGTGCAGAACCCCGTTCCTGACTTTCGGGGATGAATCGTCAGAGATTTGAGGGTGAAGACGGTGACGGTGAAGACCAAGAACGACGCCGGCGAGGTGGTGGACGAGGTCAAGAACCAGGCCGTCTTCCGCAAGGCCGAGAACTTGATCGGTAAACGCCATGTGTTCTACACTCCTTGCATGAAGAACGTCAAGCAGAAGGTCCAATTGCCATCCCAATCCCATCTGAACCCCTTAGACTGGAGATCATGTTCAGGTCGAGACCTCATTTCCATGCGATTTCAGCGGCTCCTGGGTTGGGACCTATACCGATCTGCAAACGCAACAAATTCGAATCGAGGCAAATTATCGTCATTTTCGCGTATCTTGTTTGTGAACTTGAGGGGGCGTTCAGGTCTGGAATCGGACCCTGTTCGGGGGAAACGACCTGGTCGGGAAATACCAGGGGCGGTTGGTCGATCTGGCCAATGGGTCGGTCGATCGGCTGTTCCTGTTGGAGACGACCGCTTCCACACTCAAGGAGCTCGTCTGCCAGCTCCGCTTCAAATGCGAATTTCAGGTCCGACCCATTGGTTTACCCAGAAAAAACGTTCATATCTCCATTTCCCCGTGATCATTTGCCCGATTCGAGTTTCAGAAAGGCTTTTTGTTCACGGCCACATTTAGCAGATTATCGCGAAAATCTTTCACTGCTTTTTCTGAACAATTCCTGGGTTTTTTTGTCAATTTGTGATTTGATTCCACAGGAGATGTTCGAGTTCGCGATCGACGTCCGTTCGTGGGAGATTGCCAGGAGCGTCCCCGTTGAACAACTCCTATCCGGTCGGCTGTGAACGAATGTGCATTCCCTCATCTGATATGTGGACTCGACCATGGCGTTCTCAGGGGCGCTAAAACCCCATCGCGTCTTCACGAAGCCGGTGCTGAAGTTTTCTACCCCCCGCGCACCGTTCAAGGACACGATCCACATGGCGGCGCGTAAGATCGCCTCATTGCTCTATAATCATCCATTTGCCGGTCATGTCCCCGCACTGGTAAAATCCCAACATCCTATTTGCTTGCAGACTTTCGCGCCAGTTTTCACCTTCATCGCCGTGTTATTTTCATGTCGACGACATTGATTTTCTTGGCGGTTTTTTTGCGAAATTCTCCTGATTTTGTGGCGGCGACTTTGGTTAACAGAGTTGGTGATAGGTGTCGCCATTGTCGTTCTGGTTGCCCTATCGGGAGCTGCCATTGATCACCGAGATGTCCCGATCGCTGGAAGACACGAGAACGGTGTATGGCCCGAACATTCAACGTCTCGATTGATATCCGCAACAATCACCACATTTTCATCTGAACAATTGCCCCTGTTACAGCGACGGATCCGTTCTGTATTTTTTCGTTGGTTTCGTCAACAAACTTTTCCACGATCAGCGCCGAGTTTTTGCTCAAAGGGTTATTTTTGATGTGCGGTGCACGTTTAGGTGTTTTGTCAGCGCGATGAACAGCGATGCGCCCAAGTCCGTTCACGACGACGCTGACGAGATGGGCTGTTTCGAGTTCAAGGACGCCCTGAAGGATAAACTATCAAGGAAGCTGATGGGCGGCACCAGGTCGATTCCGACCACGATTTCTAGATTTCAACTCCCGACAAACTCACGTTTTTCGTCTGTTTTGTTCTTTGATGTTTTCGTTGGATTTTCCGGAAAAACAATCGGATCGCGGTTCAAGGAATTTATTCAAAACCAACACGCGTTTCGTATCGGGTTTTTTTGTTTTCGACGACGGATTTTTCAAATTTCTGGAAAACATCGGGTGGCGGTTCCCTGATCCCGTCGTTTTGTTGGGCAGTACACTGCATTATAGCGGGACGCGAACCGACCTGGAGAACGAGACGCTGACGATCCAGCTGAACGAGGATACGGCCTTCATCGCCGGCCACAAGCCGCTCCAGGGGCAGTCCCTGTTCCAGGGCGTCCTCGACTACGGGTTCATATCGGTCCAATTAAGTCAGTTCGTCGTGATCCCATTTATCGACCACAGTTCCACAATCCAATTTGTTGTCTCATTTTCACCTGTTGTTCAATACCCGCTCGCTCTCATCGGAGACACAACAAATTATCCAAAACCGTTTCTTTCGTGATCTTGGCGATTAAACCCCGAATTTCTTCATTCCCCCTTTACTTCTCTGATTCGAAACCAATTTCCACGAAATCGATTCGTTTCGTGTTCGTGGTGATTTCACGTTGAATGGTTTTGCGATCGGCCTTACGAGTGGCATTGTCGTTGGTCCTTTTGTTGTTTTTTTTTTTGGAGATATCCACAGCCTAATTGGGCCGTCGTGTGTGTGTGTTCAGCGAATGGGCGTGATCAGTTCAGAGCCGAGGGCGAGGTCTCTCTGCGATTACCGGGGCCGTTGTATCGCCAGACGGGCAATCTTGGTAAGAGCTTACATCATCATCGACGGGCACTTGATTTTCTCCCATCATTGGAAAATCCCCCAGAAGAACCCTCGGTTGTTGGCGCCAACATTTCGCCATTTATGTTTCCGGAACCAGTTTCAACGAAAACGCCCTTTGGCTGCTCGTCCGTTCGATTGGTTTTCCATGAAACAAATTCGTTGGGTTTTATTTTTTGCTGCGAAACTGATCAGCTGAAGAGAAATCGCACCTGAGCGGAACGAACGTGGGTTTTGGATCTGATCTGGTCGTTCAGAATACTCGTCGGACGACAGTGTGAACATGGTGGTGAGCGTGATTCGGGCCAGGAAGCTCGAGAGCCTGGTCGGGTACCAGGAGACCCTAAACCCGTCGATCACGGCCGAGTGGAACAATCAACAGCGCCAGACCCGGATCGCCCCCAACACCTCCGAACCCTATTGGAACGAACAGCTCTGGTAAAATCGATCGGCCCAACACTCCTCGTTCAATCCGTTTCTCCACGAGTATATTTCTTTTTTTGTTGAGCGACTTCGATCCCATTTTTGCACTGCCCGTGCAGTTCAAGTCCAATCGCTTTCGCTCTAAATACACATTGTTCTTTCATTGTCGTTTTTGCTGAAATTCTTCAGTTTTCCGTTTTTGTTTTCTGTTCTATTCAACGTTGCGCGATCTGGTTTGAACGAAATCCGAAAGACCTTTGTTTCGAACGGATCGGTGTTCGGGTCAATAACGAGTGGGCGAAACAACAATACAGGTTCAGGACCGATATCGACAAAGACAACGACCTGGCGCTACCCGTGGACCTGTTCAAAACCCAGCTGACGTTCCAGTGCTGGGACAATGAGACGTTCAGCCGATCGCCGTTGGGGTTCACCACCCTCGATTTCCTGTCCCTCTATCGGGATCGCAAAACGCAGGTTGTGTTCCACCGATTTCAGATACAAACCACCACAAAATCACGACAAAATGCCCATGCACAGAACGCCGATTCTCTCCGTTTTCGCCTTTGATAATACGTGGTGAACGACTTTATGGGGTTTTTGATCAAAGGAAATTTGTCACGAAATCGTTAATCGATTAACAGCGAAACGGTGTTTGTTGTCGTTGGGAACATATCGACGAACTGAAACAACATTTGTTTTCGTTTTCGGGTGTTGTGGAAATTGCTGATTTCGAGAACAACAGGCGGGTCGGGGTGGGAGAATGGTCTACAAGGCCAACCTAGAGCTGAAAGTGGCCGACGACTATGGCAAATCGTACGTCAATCCAACGATAGAGGTTGAGGTCCATTTCACCCCGGGTAACTTTCGACACAATATCAACCCGATTTTTCGCTGATTGTGGACAATGGAAAAGAACATCGCTTGAACATCACCAACGTTTTCACGATTTCCATCACTGTAAATCTGATGGGTTTTTGAGCTCAGAGGTGAAGATCTCCCGCCTCGAGCTGACCGATATCGGGAAGCTGGCCAGCGAGGCGAGCGCCATCGCCGCCGCCAAGGAGTCCGAGTCCCAGGAATACGATCGCGCCATCACCGCCTGGACGGAGCTCAAGAAATCTCTAGACGCGGTCTCTCTGTGTTTTACAATTTCGCCATGTTAATTCCGTTTCTGGCCAGACACCATTTCCCTAAACTCTATTTTTCATTGCACTTTTCACGTCATTTCAGCCCCTGTGGCCGCTAAACCCTATTTCTTCCACATCGATCTGTTCCAGCCGCGATCGCCTCAACGCAGAATTTTTCCGAAAAACAAATTGATCGTTTTGGGAAACGCCTGTTGGTTCATTGCTATCCGATTGGTTTCTCAGATTCCCGATGAGTTCGGTCGTCGTGTGAAGCGCTATTTTCACGTTCAGGGGATCGATGAGCAAACCGGTAGCGGCGAACGCCCCCGATCGTGTGTGGTTTGCCGATGGACCTCTGATGGGTGAACCAATTCGCTCAGGTTCGATATTCTGGCTCCCCCGATTCCTGGGCGAGCTGTATCCCCCGATCGGGCTCCATTCCGACCTCGACCTGTTGCACTTTACCAGCTCCATGGAGCACCTCGATCAGGTTTGTCTAAACCCCACGATCACTCATCAATCACTCAACTCAAAAAACATCGAAATTGTCGCGAAAAACCAAATCTATAACCAGTAACGTTCTTTTGTTTTTCTTCGAAAAATGGTGTTCTTTATTTCGTTTTCGACAAATCCTTCGAAAAACGATGTTCCATTTGACGAGGTGATTCTGGGTTGTGGTTATCTGTTCGACTTATGGGTGGGTTGTGTCAGTTCGGTGGAAACAGTGTTCGCCAGGCGCGCCCGCCGACCGCCGTCCACCCGATCGCGGTCTGGTCAGACCCGTACTACTTCCTGGAGAAGCGCAAGGGCACGATCGGGGACCACGCCCTGCTCCTGTGCAGCTTCCTTCTGGCCCGCTCCTATGACGCCTATGTCGCAATCGGATCCGCTTACAACGCCGACGACGACAACATCATCGAACATGTACAACGAAACCCATTTCCTCGTCCGAAAATTTCCAGAAAACAAAACGATATTCGACGAATTTCTGCAATTGTACTTTTCAATCCGTTTCTTTCTCGATGTGAATTTGGAAATGGAAAATCGGCGATTCTATCGGTGGGCAGATGATGAGAGATATTGTTTGTGACAGTCGTGGGTGATTACGCGGGAGGAACGCCAGGTCGTGATCGAGGGCGAACAGGCGCCGCCGGAGCCGATCGTCCGGTTCTGGGAGGTGAGCAACGGGAAGATCTACACGCTGGAGCCCATCACCAACAAACCCGATACTTCCTCGGTCAACATCGCCAGGTAAATTCTTCACCAATCGTGTTTCACCCTCAACAAATGCTCTCAACAAACATCGAAAGACGATGAGCAGAACCGGATTTCTCCTAAAATTGCGAAAATGTTTTGAGACTTTTTCCGATCCGGATCTGATGTTGTTGTTTGATCAGATGGAGTGAGATTCGCGATCAGAATGGGAACTGGGTTCTTCCCGAGCTAAAGCCCAAGCCCGAAACGGTGACTAATCACATTTTTTTTTCAATTTTGCATTTCTTCAACGTTGGGTCTGTTCGTCCCGAGTCCATTTCCAACGACGTCGCGGTTGCAACGAGGGGAAATAATAATGTGTTGGCAATTAGGGCGAGGGGATACCTGGGAACGGTCGGCGACGATCGCAGCGGAACCAGCAGACACCCGGCGAATTCCTGCTCAACCTGGACCAGATCGGGTCCATGTCGAGTTGGGCGCCGGATCAGGAGGGCCATGATCCCGATCGCCAACAGAATTTTTCGGTATTTGCCGAACAGGAAGCGGCTCGAAAAACATTCGCCAAGATGAAGGAAAAGGACCAAAAAGACAGGTCATTCATCCGATATCGTTTTGTGTCGATGTGTTTTTTGAGTGAATTGTCGGTCTGGGGTTTCTGTTGTTCGAAATCGGTGTTGAAAAGAATGGGGCTGATGGACAATATGTTCAGACTGGCGCCATTATTGATCCCTGGGTTCAATGGCGATAAGGTCAGGTTGCCGTACGCCACGCTGGACGTCGTGTTCAACCACAGGCGCCTGTTCGCCAATATCCAGACGTATGATCCAAAGGTGCCATCTCTCTCACACACACACAGACAGACACAGATCGACACCCCAGTCCTTGATCCACTCAATCGTCCAGCGACACGTTCCCGATCTTCGTCGCAAATGACTTGATCGTTTCGCTAGAATCTGCACCAGACTTACAGTATTGATGTTTGATAGAATCAACCGCAAACACAAACATGAAAACAATGGGAAAACACGGGTCTCCACCTGATTGATTTTCGTTGAAATCGGTTTCTCACAGAAAATATCGTATAATTTCCATACGGAACGGGATCGATGGTTTGAGTTCCCGTTCAACCTGGATAAACCGGAGGGTGTCGAGCCGTTCTATCGTAAGAAGCCGTTGAGGTCGGCGGCGCCAAGCCACGAGGTCCGCGACGCCGCTGTGAATATTGCCAGGACCGTTCGAGGTGGGTCCGATACGATCCGGTTCGCGCCCCGATTGAATTCGTGTTTCAGTGGCGATATCGCAATATCGTGAATTCAACAATGATTGCGAGTCGGCCGAATCGAACTTCTTTCCGATGGGTTCGTTGGCGACGATCGATACCCGTATTGAGATTGAGGAGCGGTTTGGCGCCAACCGAGCTGATTGTCGGACGATTTCGTTGCACAAACAGGACAGTGACGTTGTTGACTGGTGTTGTTGTGTTGACAGTGGATAAGAGTACGATGATGGCGCGGCGTAATGAGTTGGTGAATCGATGGAAAGAAGCGCTGATCAAGCAGCTCCCGCCAGGGTATACCTATATTGATAAGATATTCACGTTCAAACACTCAGACAGTTCGCGTATTGCCGACGCCATCATTCGCCATTGCAAAGTCAGTGTTGGAAATTGTTTTCGTCCTAATCCATTCGTTGAAAGTCGCCCTGAGGATGATATCTTGGACCTGGCTGATGATCGGGCACCACAGTTTCTGGTCAGGGTGAAAATCGAACAGATGCCCTGCCATGTTTGCCCAGTTCGAGTCCTGATTGGCGCCGTTTATAGTGATGATGATAAGGGCGGTGTACCGCAGAATACGCCATGACCCATTACTCGCTGATAATAGCCATTATATTTCAAACGGTTTCACCATTTACACAAAACGTGGTCATTTTTCTCCCCGTTTGCGATCGGGTTGGTACTCGTAGAATCCTTTACCGACCTTCTTCCCGTACCAGCCGGCTGCCACGTAATTCGCCAATAATGGGCAAGCTATTGCAGCAACATTAATGTGAAGCTACTATCCACAGACAAAACATCGGACTAACGGCGATATTTACTGTCGCCGAATTCGCGATGGAGGACCTGCATGATCGCGTAGCATGTATCGAGACCAATGAAATCTAGAACAAACGTCATTGTCATTTTAACCTGACCCAATTGCGACAAACGACTTCGTTCAACACAACAAACATGGTAAAAGACATCGTTTCACAAAACATTGGAGAAAAAACGCTTGGGTATCTGATTCAAATGGTGAAGAATTAGAAAAAAAAAACATTTATGATCACAAGGACGACGGTGAGAAGACAAATACCTGCCAGCCTCAATGGACCCATTGGAACATTGGTGCCAAGGGTCATTGTCGTGTCGATATGCTTTTTGCTGGCCACGCCTTCGCTCAATACAAAAATTGCTTCGTTTATGTACGGCATGAGAAGACGGTTGGCGATGAATCCGGGAACGTCCTTTGACTCTGTGGTCTCTTTCTGCATGAGGTCGGCAAGGTCATTGGTGGTCTTCATAGTTTCGTCTACAGAGGCAATGATGGATAACCAAATAAGTAGAACGATTAGCATCTTTACCAGATGTGGCAACGCCCCGTATAAGTTCAACCAGCTTCATAACAGGAACTGAGGAAACAGTGTTTAGACCATCCCAGATCGAACTATTAGGAAGAGAAACACACAGATTCTTGAGATTTGGAGGTAAAATCCGATGAGCTAGAATTCGCAAGAAACAGCTGTTAAAACTAGAAAAAATACCTGGATTCATGAAATGCATGCCAATGGTTTGCTGAGGTCGGTTAGTTGCACTTCCTAGACTAATCAAGCCGTTGGTATCAAGGTTATCTAGGGCAACACACGATGTCCCATTACGCCGAGATTGATATCGATGAAGTATTGCTGGCCAATACAGCATGGGGCGGTGCGATTTCATCGGCNGAGCTAGAATTCGCAAGAAACAGCTGTTAAAACTAGAAAAAATACCTGGATTCATGAAATGCATGCCAATGGTTTGCTGAGGTCGGTTAGTTGCACTTCCTAGACTAATCAAGCCGTTGGTATCAAGGTTATCTAGGGCAACACACGATGTCCCATTACGCCGAGATTGATATCGATGAAGTATTGCTGGCCAATACAGCATGGGGCGGTGCGATTTCATCGGCAAGTTTTAGGATCCGCTTTTTCACCTCGACATCCTCGGACGCCGCCTCGATGATAAAATCTGCATCCGCGACCGCATCCTGAACAAGTTTCAGGTTGACCTCCCAATCAGAAAAACCGGGAAAACTGATATTCACCTTCATATCCACGTGGTAACTGATCCTTTCCATAGATTCGACAGCAACAGCTTCAGTAAATCTGCCTTTACTCACCTGAGAACTAAACCATTTCTCCGTCGCCGCTTTGGATTGGGTCAAGGGTGTCTGGGCACGATCACACACTCTGACGGCAACCTGACCAGCAAACTGGATAAGAATGATGCTGAACACGTTGGGTAGAGCGACATTTGCCGACCTTGGCGACATGAGCGGCAACTTGAGCAATCCCGGTTCCCATCTGGCCTACCATCAAACTTGACCAATGTTGCTCAGCCGACATGAACCTACTGACCTGCACCGATGACACTGATTGTTTTGATGGCGTTAGCAGCCGTCATGATTGTTAATCGGGCGAATGCGATTCGTTGGAAGTGGTGATCTGGCCGGATGTTCGCGACTGTTGTGTATGCTGTGACAGTGTTGTGGCGCCAGGCACGGATCCGCCAACAATCTCACAAGTGCGCCATGTGCCAGACTCAAGTGCGCCATGTTCGAATAAGACAATATCCATTCAGCCGTCTCGTTCCGTTCCCTCCACACGCAATACCACAAAATGACCAAAATTGCTCCAACTCGTCGCAGAGAATAAACGATAGCGATTACCAATCATGACGGCGGCTGACGCCATCCAAACAATTAGTCTCATCGGTGAAGTCAGTATGTCTACGTCGTGAACAACGATCATCGGTGCATCATTAAAGGTCGAGTTTTGCGAGACGCGTTGAAACCAAACTCCAAACGGCAGTGACAACGCGTCATGATTATCGGTATAATGGAGTTGTCGTAGAGCAATGCCATGGTGTCACGAGAGGCAACACGCCTCAACCTCAACAACAAGTGAAGACAAACCAAAGGGAACACTCAGCTTGATCAACGCCGCTTTACATTATCAAACAGTTCGATTGAACTGAAACCTTTCTCCCATCATGGCCGTTGCGGAAAGCGAACCCAGCTCAATGCGAGGTCGACTAAAAGTCGTCCTTTTCCGATTCGGACACCGTGTCAACGTGGAATTGTCGCCACTGATTCTACGAATCCCACACCTGGGATTGAACCTGCTCGTAGACCGTCAGGGATTTTTCTGTTAACTCGTGACTTTTGGTATTTGACGAAATAATGTGACGCCACAGCAAGGGCTTCGTCCCTAGTGTGTCTAATAACTCGTAAACGGACTCTGGATATTTTCGAGAGCACGTCCGACACCAAAAATCAACGGCTTCGTATCGAATGATCAGACAAAACCTGATAATCCGAAGGCGAAAAATGCAGATCAGGTGAAACCTGAGACAATCCTGCTGCACAAGCAAGACCTCGCCTGATTTGGCGACCCATATCGAGTGCTAATTATCATTTGTTGGACAACTAAAGTCGGATGATATATCAGGACAGGATGTGTCGGGATCAGACTTTGAGAATTAGTGATGGAGATCAATTGGCGTTCGCGACGACCAGATCGACATTGGCGCCAACACTGCGTTGCCCATTTGTGGCCGTTCGGGGACAGGTATTTTGATTCCGTTGTGGTGGTATTGATTGCAGAATGACTGTTGATGACCAGGGCCATCATCCCTCACGACCGCCGTCCCACCGAAGACCTCATGTACCTTTCTGACCTTTCTTTCCGGGTTAGGGCTTTTCCTAAAGTGTTTGGAACAATCGCAACTGGCTCTGGTTCTGCCCAATATCAATCGTCATTTGCAGTGTTCTGCACGAAGGTGAATCAGCTTAATGTTCTGTCGCGTCGTGGAATATATGTTCAAGCTCTACACCGAGTGCATTGCTGACGCCTTGATTGGATTCACGTCAAATGGTTTGAATATACGAAGCCGGGTCGTGGTGACATTGGACGATTGGCTTTCACCAATCATTATTGAGTCGTTCAATTGGGGGAACTCCTGGAGAAAAATTTGGTACTGGAGCGATTACTGTATTCGATCTGGACGATAACGAAGGAAGACAACATCATCCACAGACGTGATGAATTGCCCAGTCAGCGGTTTGTCCCCAAAAAATCTGCCGAGTCCCTTTTAAGATCCGTCCGGTTTGAAACAGCGCAAAACCTACTACAAAACCATGCAATTTGTTCCGATAACTCATCCTGAGTTTTACGCCAAGGTTGATGCTGATTTTCGGATAATGGTTGACCGAAAAACATTCACGCCGGCGTGGTGTTTCAGACCACTTTGAATAAAACAGAATTCACCGGGCTTCGCGAATGTTTCCAGTCTGACCTCTCAGACAATGCCTTCTTTAGCAAGACTCGAAACCAGTACAATTTCGTGATGGTTTGGACCAAGTTGGCAACACCAGTAGTTGTTGTACACTCTCTGGACGACGTCAGAGTCTGCTGGAGTCTTTCCTAGCGAATCATGAATGCGGCTGCCGTTCGAGCACCGGGGTCAAAGTGATCAATTCGAGGAATGATGCTCTACATCTGTCTATTTCTGGAGATAACTTCCTCTTATGCAGTGTTTCACAATTGTCTGACAACCAATTGGGCCCAGACCTTACTGATCACGACCCGTTCCTCCATTTGATGACAGTGCCCCATTGTATATCTTCAAATGACCAACACCGCACCGACAATATTGGGCCTTGACTTGTTTCCATTGTCAATGGAAGTAATGAGACTTTTGGTTTGGTTTTCCAGAATTGATTCACAAAGAGCGAAGGAAGGTCAGATTGAATTCAACGGGTAGTCATATTAGTCGCAACACGACTGTTTGTGGAACTATTGGACAGGAAGTCTGCGAATCGGACCAGGTCCCCCGAAACCTACTGCTGTGCCTAAGCAGGTTGACAATCGAAATGCCCTGTGTTGATGCCCTGACCGGTGAATATCTTTCTCGGTGATTATGATTTCACTACTATGGCCATCACCGACGATATTAGTGTAGCTGGTGTGGTCCAGCTCGACCGGTGGACAACTCTTTGCCATAATGGTGTTTACTGTGTCAACAAATTTGATCACAGAACAGACCACCGACGTCTCTGCCCAACTCTTCATAAAAAATCACGACGTTTATAAATCGTTGAACATGGCATCTGCAATTGATGAAAATATCGCCCAAACCGGAGCCTGGTTCATTGTTGAGTCTATTGTCGATCTTCGTGTCAACTGGACCTCCGGTCAACAGCAGCTCCCGCTGACCAATGTTGGAACTGCGATACAACCTGGAAGCCGGTTTATATCTATAAGAATGAATACTCCTGACATTGTCAAAGACAAAGAGTTCCGAAATCGGATCAAAGTACGGCTGCCTCTCTCGATTTTGCACACACCAGTGATATATCCCGATCTATTTATCGTAAAAAAAAAACTTGCCTTTAGCTACAAACTCAGCTGGAAGCCACTCTTGGGCTGGAGAGATGTCTCAAGCTGAACCGGCTTGATGCAGCCTACAAGAGGAGCACACATTTTCTTAACACAGATAACCCGCAAGCAAAAACGAAATTGTGACATTTGTTTCATGAAAACCAATTATTCAAGACTCGCATGAATATGGGACAAATCTGTTTCTCTCCACAACCGACTGATAACGGGATTTTGGATTCAAATTCACATTTCGAAAAGTCGTCGTAGACACTTGATTCGATATCACCAAACAGAACCGCCAGCCGCCATTGCCGTTGCAGACTATGTACCAAGGAGCTGCATCTTGATGACCTATCGGTATTCCATGAAGTGTCATTGCTGCAACGGCGAACGGCAACCGGAATCTCATTGAAATAAATGGTTATTTCATAACCGATCTCCATCAGGGTTGTTTGGCCTAGACCAGGTCAATGACCGAATTCACTGAGCAAACGTGGTGACACTTGGTATTCTGTAGTGTATAAACGCCATAAACGACATCACATCGACGGTGATCCCAATCTGAGCACATTGAAGTGTCAATACAACGTGCGTCATAATCCTTGTTCACGGCAGCAGGATAATTCCCAAGACGCTTCGCTAACTTACTCGAATTACGGCGCCGTATACGTTATGGACTACCAGGTTCGGGTATCGCGACGCTGCTAGAACTGCTCCGATATCAGGATGATCAAACATGTCAGACGTGGTCATCGAATATTCTTCCTCATACCTCATTTAGTATTTAGTTTTGTTGGATGCGCGAATATGTATAGGATTTCCATTGTTTAGACGTATTATCTTTACACTTGGTTTTCGTCAAAACGATTTTTGATGATTGAACCGAATTGAAGAGAACCTAAACTGGCTACAGATAGCCGAAAGAGGGGGGGGTTATTTTTCAACGATTTATTGTATCAAATGTTAGAGGATTGCAGGCTTTGCGCTTGTTCAAACCTGTCAGGTTTGAAAAATGACTCGACGAATTTATTGGAAGACAGACCACTGATTGGGCAACATGGTCGAACTGCACACCCCCGGTCAGCTTGCACAACTCTTTAATCCCCTTGATTATATGCCTTGTGACCATAATAGTCCCAGGGTATCTTGGTGCCATACTCTATTCAATTCTTCGGCGCCTAACGAGGAATATAACTCCTGGTGCAAGCAGAATCGATCGCTTACGTACATGTTCCCTGTTTGGAGCATATAGGAAGTTCGCGTCTGCCGACAATACTGTTATCCAGACCTGGATATTGCAGTTGTCGAACATCGGTTTAGGGTGCTCGGCGGGAACGCCCGATCTATATTCGGTCGCGACGATTACCTTTCTCATTTGAATGCCGCATTGCAAAGCGCGAACGCAACTTTGGCGTTGAAGTCAGCAGGTTCTACTCAGACAGACTATCCTATATCGCAAATGTTGTTTCATGCTATTGTTGGCGATTTCGCTGAAATATCCAGGTCTGGATAGACATGTAATCGAAATTGTGAAAAACCTCCGGGTTTTGATTGGCGCTGGTCCAAGTGCCATTTCCAGTCATTTTTTCGAATCTTCTGGGCCATTTTCATATAACGCATGCCACTCGGCTCGTGCATTTCGATGCTCGTCATCTAGAGGGCGATCAAACCGAATATGAATTAGTGTTTCCTGAGGGTTTCGTGATCCTGTGTGGTTCGATGACCTTCCTTGTCATGACCGAAGACATTTCATCAAAACTGTAAAAAACCTCCGGGTTTTGGTTTGGCGCTGGTCCAAGTGATATTTCCAGTCATATATCGGGCGTTCCCGCCGAGCAGCCTGAACCGATGTTCGCCAACTGCAACATCGAGGTCTGGATAATAAAAATTGTCGACAGACGCGAACTTCTGATATACTCCATACAGGGAACATGTATGTTCGCGGGCAATTCTGTTTGCACCAGGAATTATATTGCTCGGTACGCGCCGAAGAAATGAATATACAAATCCCCAAAACAAAACCAAAGCACATTGGGCGACGTCATTTCCGCGGATTACGAGTCACAGTTAGTCACAAGGCCATCCCCACGTCATTTCCGCGGATTACGTGTCACAGTTAGTCACAAGGCCATCCCCACGTCATTTCCGCGGATTACGTTTCACAGTTAGTCACAAGACCTTCCCCACGTCATTTCCGCGGATTACGTTTTACAGTTAGTCACAGGGCCTTCCCCACGTCATTTCCGCGGATTACGTGTCACAGTTAGTCACAGGGCCTTCCCCACGTCATTTCCGCGGATTACGTTTCACAGTTAGTCAAAAGGCCATTGATGGATCGACCGAGTCTTATATTCGGAAGTGTCTTTTGTCCACGCGTGGATAGTCCACGCGTGGACAGTCCACCCAAAAATAAGTGCCCCAGTGGACTAACTTAGTTATATACACAGACCCAACAAAGGTAATAGGTTCTTCAGCGAAGTCAATACTGTATCAGATTCTGGCCCACTCAGCTACAAAAATAC
>OUQQ01000044.1:70329-87058 GCA_900404475.1 Spongospora subterranea | reverse complement strand
ATTCGCATTTGGGAGTATGCGGATGTCGACTAAATTCAAGTCAACGATGATTTCGGTGTGCAAACCCTTTTGAATATATTTTCTGTCTGTTGGTTTCAATCTTCTTGTATCATATCTTCCTCTAGATGATGTTCTATATTGTCTACACTACTACATTGAACATGATTGACTTATCCAATATTTCAATAAATGGTTTGACGTGTTCATTGCCATCAGTATCTTGGCACGGTTTGCTTCCAATATTCAACAACAGCTAGGAATCCGGTAAAGTGTCGTTTTTCGAACCGGATTCACCCTGCCAGTCAGTGAAACATGACTATAGCGGTTCACGGTATAAGAGCGGGTTTAGAGCCTTGTTTAAGTATGAAACATAAATACTCGATCTATCTCGCCCGAACAATGTCCGTAAAAAACTCAGTTTGCGATGAGTTCTAGCTCGATAAATGGGTGGCCCCGCAAAAAACGCGCGGAAATAAAGTTTCGTACATAGCTTATCATTATCGCACTACTTGATTGAACAGTGAAGAATGCTCTTTTGTTACTGCGCTCGACGTCACAGTGATATATTGTAGACTTGTACTAGTACGGCTCGGCATTCTGTTTAAGTGCAACCCCGGTTAGAGCCACGTCGTCAACCGTAAAACACATATTCACTTGCTTCTTCTGCCTTTGGTTGGCGTCTTGATGTCGTCCATACCAGCTCCAGGGACAACCCCGTATTACTCCAAATCCGAGAACATTTCCCCGGATGATTCGCTTCACAAAGACAAAGACCAGATCGTACCCTACAAAATTCAGTTCTCAGCGGCAAAAGTACAATCTGGTTTCGGTAAAAGCCTCTTTTCTAATTTGTTTGCGTAGTTGGCCGACTTGAAAGCACGATTAGACTTGGCCCGATACCCAGAACCACTTGCTGGGCACGATGAGAAAAACGCTATGGGAATGGATCTTGATGAGTTACGCGTCCTTGTTCAATACTGGAAGAACGATTTTAATTGGGCTGCTCGTGAGGAAATGTTGAACGAGTTATCGCAGTTTCGGACTGTGATTGATGACGTCGATATGCACTTCATCCATGTGAAATCGAGCTATCCTGACGCCATGCCGCTTGTTATGATTCATGGTTGGCCATCGACCAATTTTGATTTCTACAAGGTGATTCCGCAATTGACGGACCCGGCCAAGTTCGGTCGAGATCCTACGTACGCGTTCAACGTTGTGGCGCCAGCCTTGCCAGGCTTTGGTTTATCCAAAACTTCACCTCAGTTCAAAATCGGAGCACGCGAGGTATTTCTTTTGAACACACAAAAACATTTTTTTTTTAATATTTTTGTCGGTGTTTTGATTTGTCGGTTGGAATAGAATGGCTTGCCATGTGCCTTGGCTGTGCGGTTTATTGCCTGGAGCCATTGACCATTTTTTGCCATCAGGCAGCTGTGATCATTGCCAAGTTGATGCGCCGGCTTGGGTATAAAAAATTCATGGTGTTCGGGTGCGATTGGGGTAGCGCAGTCGCCAACTTTGTCGCGCAATTCGAGGAGAAACAGGGCGAAGATAACCGCATCGTCGGGCTCGTTTTAAACGGGATGATTGCAGTTCCTCAATTTTCCTGGTGGACTCCAATCACTAATGTGAAAAACGTGCTTTCCTTCATGTTCCCATCGCTTTTCTACAACGAATATGAACGAGAGATGTTGAAATATCAATACGAGGTTTACACACATGAAATCGGGTATTTGACGCAATCGATCACGAAGCCGCTTACCCTTGGGACAGTATTACATAACTCACCTGTAGCTGTTGCAGCTTGGCTGGCAGAAAAATACATAGCCTGGACTGACGCCTCAGGCATTGTGATCGCCCCGGGCACTGATGACAAAAAACGCATGGACATGATCAAACAGAAGCACGATTTCTCCCGGCATACGTTATCGCATAGCATAAGTATCGATGAACTTCTCACCACAATCATGCTGTATTGGATGACGGATTCGATCACGTCTTCTGTGGCCTTCTATCACAACACGTTGGACCTGACTAAACCCACAGATATCTTCCTCAGTATGGGAACTAATACCACCCCCGTATTTGTGTCGGAATTCGCAGTAGATATTATGTGGGCTCCACAGTCCTGGGCTCACCAACAATATAAGAATGTGAAGAAGTATTGCTTTCACGACAACGGTATTGGATTTTTCAATATTTCAGGGTTTCTGTTAACAGCTTTACTGTAGGTGGACATTTTGCGGCGATGGAACAACCAGACGAACTGGTAAACGATTTTGCCGTCTATCGAGATATCATTAGCGGGGAAAACGCAAAGCCTTCCATGGGCGTGCTCAATCGTAAAGTAGAATAAACCGATCTCACTCATGGTTACCTCGTTGAATATTTTCAATCAAACGATTGGTTGATCATATGTATGCCATTGTTGTTTTTGATACCCCTGGTATGCGAATCCAGACCTGTCTACATTTGCTCTACACACCTGAATTGTTTCAGAACAGAAGGGACTAGACGACGTGATTTGGATTGCATCGTGTTTTCAATTTTTTTAAACTCGTCTAATCACATTCCGGGTAGTTGCCTAAACCGAAGTTGTTGTTTTAGGAAACCGCAATTATTGTTCACAGAATTGTGGCTTAAAAAATGCAAAGAATCAAACCCCTAAATGAACATGTCTAAACGTACACGATAATATCGTGTGACATGAAACATTGTATTTCTGATCAAGGAGCACCAACTGATTATCGTGTGACATTGGAACATTGTATTTCTGATCAAGGAGCACCAACTGATTATCGTGTGACATTGGAACATTGTATTTCTGATCAAGGAGCACCAGCTGATTATCGTATGACATTGGAACATTGTATTTCTGATCAAGGAGCACCAGCTGATTATCGTATGACAATGGAACATTGTATTCCTGATCAAGGAGCACCAACTGATTATCGTGTGACAATGGAACATTGTATTCCTGATCAAGGAGCACCAACTGATTATCTTGTGACAATGGAACATTGTATTTCTGATCAAAGAAGCACCAACTGACAAAGTTTTGGCAAATTGTCATTATCACTATTGTATGGTTTTTTTTCTCAAGGCAATACCTCTTCACGAGCGCCAAAACAGCAATTGATGTGTGAAATTCCTTGGTGTTTTCCAGATTCGGAAATTTGAGTAACGGAATGAGCTGTCAGTCGATAGCAACCGCAAGATTGAAAAAAATCATTGAACGGTTGAGATTAAACGTAGTATGGGCTAAATAACTGAGCAGTAAAAAGAATCCGGTGACCGATAAAGTTGTCCGGAGACGCCAGGTTTGTTAAATCGCGTTTCTCCCTGATCTTATAGATGGTGGCGTCAGTCGCTCATCAAATGAATTGGTTTATTTTGCAGAATATCTGGAGTTCAAGCCAGCAATCGGCGTTTAAACAAAGGTGCCAGTCCAAGATTAGCGCACAGTCCGTATACGGAGGCCGGGATGGCCATCAACCAATCGCCGCCACGGAGTCCGTACTTCACGATCCTATCGAAAACCGTTGTCGTCGATCGTTGATTATCGGTTCCTTCGCAACCATGATGATGCCTACGAAATCCCGCAATAAAATCCTATCCAAGCTGTTCCAGGGTCAGTAATTGTAGCGCCAGCCATATTGATCGGCGTGGCCCGTCCTGTTGTTCTCATCAATTGATGGAGATTGATTTTCAGATGGGGTTCTTTGCGCCAAGAAAGACATGGCTCTGTCGAAGCACGGCGAATTTCCCGAGATCCCCAACTTGCATGTATTGAAACTAATGGTTTCCATGAAGTCTCGCGGCTACGTAAAGGAGAACTTCGCCTGGCAGTGGTATTACTGGTCGTTGACTGACGAGGGTCTCGAATATCTTCGTGAATACCTGCATTTGCCGGCCAGCATCGTCCCGTTGACGCACAAGAAGGCTGCCGAACCACAGCGCTTACCGTTTGGATTTAGTGACCGGGCAGGCCGCGATGGCGGTGCTGGTCGCTCCGGCGGTGATCGCGACGGATACCGTTCCGCCGGAAAGATGGGCGATGCCCCATCTAATTACCAACCACAGTTCGGCTCTGGAATGCGCGGTGGCCGAGGTCAATTCGCCTCCCAAGAGTAAACGTTTTCTATCTAGAACAATAAACTCATAAAAAAGCCAACATGTATCTTTCTGCGATATATATATCGAAAGACGATCGTGAATCGCTTTTATGTACGAAACAGGCATCCCAAATTTGCGTAATTTTCTATCAGTTATGGCTTTGAATGGTATTGATCTCTTCATGTTTGCACGAGTTATTGTTGCTGCGAATGAACGGTGATGTAAAGGGTGTCCCTGTTTCGAAGGTTGCTATGGATTTAGCTCAATAAATTTCAACATCGACTTCTGCACTGGTCAGGGCGTACTGATTCCATCGGTTAGAGTGTATCACTGCTTCTTCTGTAGTAATCCCAACTCCATAATCCTAATAATCGAGTATGGATCAAGTCTGCGATTGATTGGTACCGCTATAGTTATCATCAGCCAGACAAAGTAGGTTGACATCATTGGGGGATGCCGCGTCAGGCTTTACCTCAAACCAAGGGATATCTAGTGGACTCGGCTGAGTTTCACCTGTGATCAGATATCTACAATGATTAATATATAACACCACTTCTGATTATAAGACAATTGATTCTAGACCCAGAATCAATATCTGGAAAAGCAGTTGTGACAAAGGCTTTGCTCCTGCCTATTCTGGCATCTGTTTCTAGTTGTAATATCGTGTTGAAACTCTGGACAATGTAAACTCGAAACCTGAAGCGCTCATTCACTGCATTTGATTTCTAACGAAGATATCGTTCAGTCATCGTTTCAATAAATCGGACAACGCTGATGGCCCATTCGTCACGATGATCGTTGCAGAACAAAGAATCTAAGTTGGACCAAACAGCATTATTCAACCGAATACGGCCGAAGAAGCCGATAGTTTTCAATTGCAGTTGGGTTTAATGCTTCCCGCCCTCAGAAGAGAGATTCTGCAAAGTCGAGAAATCACTGAAAGATCGGGGAGTATTTCCATAAACGTTGCTGAGTTTGGGCTGAGATCCCACGATCATGGAGAGCTTTCCTTCTTTCTCAGTAAAATAAGCATGTTGTTTGGTCGTTCCGGTATGAAATGATAGTCTTTGATTACCTGGGTTTTCGCTTTATGCTGGCATGCTGACCCATATCTTGCACGCTCCCATCCTCTCGCTACGCCGACTCTCATGTTAAACCTACCCAGCAACGATGAAGGATGGTTCAGTGCCGGTTCATGGTTTATTGAAGTTCAGGATTACATAGGGAACACCACCATTTTTTTCATTGATGGTACTGACAACCAACTGACGAGAAACATTTATGGGCAATCGCTTTGCTTGATTATCATGACAACTTTACCAGCCAAACGCAACAATGAAAAGTCGGCAGTAAAACTTAAAAGTGAAGATGCTCTGGCGCCATACGAAATATGCTCTCCTGTTCTTGTGTGATCCAATACAGAGATTGTGTCAGTGAAAAACGTATCTATGCGGCCGCCGATGAGCAATGCTAGCTGCATATTTCTGTTGATTGAAAAAACCGCATTTGATTTAATGAATGGTGTGGTTCGCGGGCAAATAAACTAAGATTAACAAGAGGTAGAAGTTAAATATCAAAAGTGACCATGTATAGTAATTTTGCATTACACAAGGCAAAGTAAAACAACAGTTTAACCAGGTTCCTTTTGTGTGGTTGTAAATTTTGTATCGAGTCCAGTTCTAATTTGTCAAGGGGGCATGATTTCCAGCATGGTGCAGCTGGCTTTCAGTGACCGATCTCAATGCAAATTTCATTGGCTGCAGAACCTAGAAATCAATTGGACAACGACGACCGAAAAATTGGTCACCCCTTTTTGAGGTTATCGACGCACCTCTGAGATTGAAATCAGTTTGATAATGGTTCCGTCTAGCCACTGGCAATCGGTAACCATAATCAAGCATGACTGGTAACGTGAATTAAACACAATGGGGTGGTCATAATCAGTTTGGTTTAGGTTACTTTTGGTCACTTGCAATGTGTCATTGCCATCATTTCCTTGACACACGCTAAACATGACTATCGGTATTCAAGCATGACTGGTAAGTGGTAACGAATGATGGACGTAGTGTAGATACTATGATGACAATGGTGTATCAGTTCGGTGTGGCCACTTGCAATGTGTCATTGCCATCATTTCCCTGACTCACGCTAAACATGACTATCGGTATTCAAGCATGACTGCTGGTAACGAATGATGGGTGTAGTGTAGATATTATGATGACAATGGTGTAGTCATAATCTGTTTATGATTGCCTTTTACTTTTCGGTCAAGGAGGGACACTTGTTTTCCGCAGTCTCTAATGATGGATCCGGAGATATCATTATTGGGCATCGTTCCCTACATCGATTCCGAGTTAGTTTCATCGCCAACCTCTGCGAATCCATAAAGGTTATGCGGTCCTTAGATTGAATTCCGTTCCCCGTCTGAGATCAATATACGCGCGCCGAATCCCGACCCTCGGTACTGGAACCTTGATCCCACCAGGAACATCATTACACTTGGACGTCAAGGAACAACTTTCACCATTGACCCAGTTGGGAACATGTCATCTGGTTAGAAAAACGTTTTCAGTCATGTGGTTATCGGATATAAAACAGTTTTCAACAGAATTTATTTTGCTGTCCGACGTCGGTTGTCCTTTAATTCTCCTCCCTGCGGGAGGAATTGGAATTGGCCCTGGTATTGCCGCTATTTTCTCGGTCGTTTCCCAGCTTGGCCATCCTTGCCGTATTCCATCGATTTCCTTAATTGACCAGCTTGTGGACTTGGCAGAAAACGCTTACAGAAACCTGATGAAGAATGGCAATACAGTGGAATTCGATCCAGAAAAGATTCACAACGCTCCACGACCGATGATGTTGCGCCACACAATGCCCATGGCCCCAGCACCTGACTCAGATATATTTGCAACATTCACTGCTTTGCTTAAGCCGAATCAACTGCCATTTTCGTCCAAAACAATCAATGCAGGCACTGCGTCAGGGTTGATATTTGAGTGGCTAATCAGGAATATTGCGCCAATAAGCTCACAATCGCAAGTCATAGACGAAATTCATTCAAATTGGGCTACCGATTGTGAAGAGTTGACAATGATCCCACTCTCGGAAACAATAACTTGCTCAAGACTTCCGCACTGGGGAAATATCCAGATCCTACAGAAGGTCAGTATTTGTGGGATGCATTCAACAGTTTTTGAAAGTTAAATTCAGATCGATCAACTCAGTCGTAAAGACGCCGATGCGATAGCCATACCGATTCATAAGGATATTGTACAGTTTTACAAGCAGACGCACCAAAAGCCATAATCGCATTTAAATACAGCGTAGGTATATTTTTGAAGTTGGGGAAAAAGACATTGAAAGAGAATAGACGGGATCATATACAGAAGGCGCGAACGCCAATTATCGACTGCTCCATTATCCAAGAAGACCGCGAACATGTGCGAGGCCTTTGGCAGAGAACCTTGGCCGCCTGCGGCTTGACATCGGAGTAGTTTCATTGGCCATCTCTTCTTTTATATCCTTATCTGATGGCAAAACTGCATGTGCAGGAAGATCGCAGACAGTGGCATCGCGGGGAACAATCCGGTCTAAGACAGTAATATCATCACGTGAACAGCAACGGTTTCTTCCCGGCGGACTGACCTGTGCAGCTGCTAGCGTCGTATTTTTGGAAGGCAATAATGATTACGGTAATATTATCCTCACTCTGCCTTCTTAACGCCTCTCGGACTAGAAATTCGCTGGCGGCATCTACACTGTCGTACCTACAGTGGTGGAATTCAAATTATGTGCACACCGCAAAAACCAATTCATTGTACCGGTGAAGGTGTGCTCTTGCGAAACTGATGGCCTCTGAAGAGTCGATGACGTCCCATAGCCCATCGCAGGCTATGATCATAAATTCATCGGCGTCTAACAATTTGACCTGTCCTGAGAGTCTCAAACACAACATTTACCGAAAAAGCAATGTTCGTACCACTTTTGTCTCAGGTAAGGCCGTTAAGCCTCTCGTTTTCAGCCCCAGATCGCGGTCGAAGTCGCCAATGGCTCGTGACACTTCCAATACGCCGTTCAACATATCCCATTCAACAGTGCCGCCGTTCTTCTCCACGCGGGCTTTCTCTCCATCACTGTTTTATAGCAGTTGATTCGCCAGCAAAAGGCGAAACAGGAAATGCATAGTACCATGTTGGCTTATGGTCTAATGTCAAAAAGACGGGATTGCCGGCACGGCATAATACAGCACGTGAATCCCCAGTATGGGCGATGTGCAGCGTATCACCCGAACAAATCACTGATACGCAGACCGAGCCTGACTCTTCGTTGTTCAATCTTGCAGAATCAAGAAATTGTTGATCCGTTAGAAGAAACCTAATAACCTGTAAGTAGAAATCCCTTGATCGGAAGCTGAACCTACCCTTGAGACATTGCTTCGGCCATATTTTGACACGTCGGTATACTACGAGCAATATTCCTGTGCAGATTACGTTTGCAAAATTCGGCAGCTGCGACGCCGGCATGGCCATCAAACAGGCCGAAATATACGGAATGGAGGTCCAACGGGAAAAAGACGGGGGCGCTTGTCGTCTTCATCTCCCTAGCTACCAATTCGGTAAAGTGGTGTTCGATCATGTGTGTATCTTCCATAGCCGTACGTCGTCCACGATCTTGATGTACGCCATGCCGCAGAAAAATTGAGCTGGATAAGTAATGTCTGGGCGGAATCATGTGGACAAACTGGGAAATACCAACCTGCAATCACACTCCTTCTCATCATATTCGTCATTCTCCTCCTCCTCGACATACAATAACACATTGTTATCAACGTCCAAGTCCATATGCAAACGCTCTTGGAAAGATCACAGTCGGAGTTCGGAAACAATATGTGACCACGCGATTGTGCAACGGTTTCAAGTGACAATTGCTTTCTGCGCTGCGGCCTCCGCCAGATAGTGTACATATGCTACACTGCGATCATTGGACAAAATCACAGGTATGTAATCACCGAATTCTCTGATACGCCAGACGCCATACGATCGATTTAACATTTGTTTCATCGATTTCAGCTTTGTTTAAACTCTGCTCATATTCGGAAATGTTTGCGTTGCCATCAAAAAAATTTATTGATAAACCAGAGCATAACTATTTTCTCAATATGAACAAAAGAATACGAACCTTTGATAAGTCAGACTACCACCTATTTTTGAGGCAACAAAGGTACGATATCAATATCTACAGTTGCTTGTGTTGAATGTTAGATTTTGTTATTCCAGATAAACCCCTTGATTAAGCCACACGAAACTAGTATTGATATGACATGTGGTACGTCAATTACAGAACCAGCATACCGTTTAGCAACTGTCGCCATGGTTACAATTCAATAGAACTCGTCAAACTTGCTTGACGCCATGTTCTTGACTTCACCTTTTTCAACATTTTTTACCAAAAAGTATCTACCCATGATTGTGGGAGCATCTTGTAGAGGGCACTCATTCAATCAATGACACTCTTCGACACCTCTGAAGTCATCGTGACGAAGTCTTTTCAGTTCGCAATCTCATCAGATCAACGCGCTTTATTGCTGTTTGGCGTCAAACAATCGAATCACCAACGTATCGAGTAATAAGCACTACCTAATACAATGTCATTGCCTCTAGCTGACTTGTCCCCGCTGTATATTGACATATTCGATGAGATGAAGTGACACATCTCAGCAGACTGCATCGTTAAGGGAACAGGACCAATGCCTGGCGTTGGAGTTGGTGAGGTTGCTAGACTTCAACATTCGGCAATGCTGATGGACTTCAAATTACTTACATATTTCAGCGACATAGACCTTGATCATCTCGATGGCGTAAACCTGCAGAAACCATGCCAAGTGATGTGAATCACTGAAAATTCAAATCGTATGTCGGTCGAGCGATTTTGCGACAACATTATCACCGTGAACGAGAACGGCGTAGGTTTGGGGACAATCGAGGAACCTACCTGGCCTGGCCTTGAACAGACATCCCTTTGGGTGCATAATTAATCCTGTATAGGCATCGGACATCGACGACTTCATCACGTATTCCCACATCGCATGATCTATTGGGCTTTTATATTATTCTGAATTTATCCAAAGCCCTTGGTCTTCCATTTTTCGATGAAAACACATGTTTGACGTCACCTCTATTTACATTTGAGCTGCGAAACTGGCCTGGTGATGTAGAGAAATTAAGACTTAGAGATGCATCAGCCCGGGTCAGCACATGTAGGCTTGATGCTGCACAATAGTAGAAAATGGATTGACGTTGCGCTGCGTTCGCTAGGGGAGCGCTACGATTGGCTCATTTCGCAGGAAGTCCAACGTGCTCTGAAATAATCAACTCAGTTTTGAAAGCGAATTTAGTTTCGTTTCAAAACAACTGCCATTTCATGTTCTGGCTTGTCCTCGACTTTCTGAACCTCCCAATTGCAGATTGGTTTCCAACTAATCAGACTTCGGAATTGTTGTTTTCTTGTAGTGTGGGGGGAGGGGAAACTGAAATCAAATGACAACACAAAGTCCTACTCCTATTGCTCTATCACTGATTCGACAAGAATGAGATATCCAAGCATGAAGTTAAAATGGTGAGAAGACTGCTTATCAGAAACAATTCCTGATATCCTAGTCGAATCGGCGTAAAACTGTTGAACAAATGATAAAACCTGGTGTCAGGGTACGCTGATAATAAATGCTCAATAGACCGTATTAAGGTGGTTTATTGGATAGGAATGTGATGTGGAGGTTGGGGTCAGGCGGAGGAAAGGGGACGGAGGGTGTGGCAATGGCGATTTGACGTTCGGGAAACCTCGATAAAAGTGACTCAGTTGAGCGTGTAGAGCAATTGGAGATGTTCTAATTGAGTCGCCGATTGCCGCGTCCAATGGAAACAGATACGTCTGTTAGAAGCTGCTTCAATGAGGCCCTCGATGATTCGGGTCCGATTGACCAAGCAGCGCCTTGAGCAAGGCAATCCAGCAGTCAATGGCGACGCAGGTGTCAACGGATAGGGAGATCGTCATTATGGACAAAGGGCGGGCAGACATATTAGATGACAATCAATAGCCTCGGCGTTCGTGCCCTCACCTGCATTTGTCATCACATGATCCATGACGCCTCCTCGCCTTTCTCGTCCGGGCCGGTCAAAATCCCTCCTGTGTGTCCCACGTCGTCATCACTCCCGAGGGTGTCGATAAACGATCCGACAACAGCTGTTTTATTCGAGGCAAACTGCACTTGTTAGATGTCTCGATTGTTTGCCCAACGAAGCCCGACTCGATTGCCCCGGTCCGCGCGAATTCCCCGCTTCGCATCAGACAATCGTGATCAGACCCACGACCTAACAAATCAAATCTCGCCGATAAAGATACAACCTTCATTCCCCTGACAAACGACATTTACGGCGCCAGTGGTGACGGTTGGATTGCCGTGCTGAAGGCGCTACTTGTCCAAATGACGCCATTACGTCAAGGCCTCGTTCAAGCAGCTGCTCCCAGACGTGTTCGTGCCCGTCGCCGGCGGGAACTGGCGGCTCATCACCAGGAACCTTTTAAGTGCAGTAGGAGATGGGGGCGAGTATCGATGGAGTCGGGATTCGCGGGGCAGACTATCAAGATATCTATCCAGTGCAGCTTATCTCGATATGAAGCAACTGTTGTCGACTCGTTTTCGACACCCACGGGAGTGATGGCGACGTTGGGCTCACGGGAGGGATTGTAATTGGACAGGACAGGAATAGACTGCGTCCTGGCGCGTGATTCTACCTAGATTGTTACTGCAAAATCATCGGGGCCTCAAGCGCCGAAACTATCGCAAAGGTACAAACCCTAAAACTCAGCAACATTGCAAGTCGAAGTTGCTGAGGTGACGCCGGGACAGCAGGAGAGAATGGAAAGGAATGCGACTGGGCTCGTTGGGGCAGGGTCGGAGACCGATGCCACCTAGTTCGATCCGAGTGTCGATGGAGTGAATTAAAAACGACGAGAGCTCGTCTCTGCAAGAGACAGCAACCGTCGGACGGAACGAGGCATTCATGTAACCGGAGCCGGCATAGGTAAAACGAGATTAGGTTTGAGCAAAGCACAGAACTCGCGTTTAATAACTCTGGACTTGTTAAATACCAGTTAGTTTACTGAATCGATGACGCTCGTGACGGACAAACGGGTTTGTTCTAAATCGTCTAATCGGCGACGTAGTGCTATGATAGATTCGTCATCTTGGGCTGCACGATGCTGCAATGAGATCGATGCTTGCTGCAAATGTGCGACATCGTTTGCTACTTGATCTAAGGTCAGTAACGGTAATCCCAATAACCTTTGCTGCCGTCGCTGCTCTTTCGTATCGGAGGCATTTGCAAAATTGTGACGATTGACCAGTTTAGTCGCCGCCAACCAAGTCACAGCCGCACAAACACCAACAACAGGATTTAAAGCCGTTGCGACCATAACTCCAGCAGCTGACGTTGCTGTCAAGCCTTTATCGAAAATCGATCGTTCGCCAACTGCATCTTCTCCAGACGGTGACAGCGTAGCCTCCAAGTATTGCTCCGCTTGACGAATCTTTGCGAGAGATTGATCCTTAAATGCTTCCACCTCCTCTGAAAATATGCCGACATGAGTTCAACAAAGAAAAATGTCAACTTGTTTGTTAAAATGTTTCAATACAGACCTGACAAAGAGTTTGATTCGTTAACGAACAAATTGAAGCCATTTGTGGCTCTGGTTTTGTTCGCAAGGATGTTGTCAACAGGAATGGTGATATCACGTTCTGTAAAAAACATCTCACCCTCTTGGTCGACCTGGTCAAATCCCTAAGAAACTGAACGTTACATAATGAGTTGCGAAAATGCAGTCGCCGCAATGATACTTACATCGTATACGTTAAAATCGGATGATTTGCAAGTTTCGCCAGCATCGTCATCGACTGAATTTTCCTAAACACAGTCGGCTGAGTGGCTGCATTGTGCCATAAAAACTCTTCAATTTGAAATGATGTTTCAACTTTTGATAAAACTATAAACAACAGAACGTGTACAGCAGAAGCCAAACATTTTGAAAAAGCATTTGAAGTTTGCCCACAGGCCACCATCTTTGCTGAGAAAGAACACATGATTTCATGCTTACATTTTGGCCGAAACAAGCGCGCATATCCCGTTGAAGGCTGGCAAGGGAATGACCAATTTGCGTTCTTAATGCAGTTAGGGGAGCGGAAATCGCGGGCCCGACATTGTCCATGGGCTGAGGTAAGTGCGCCAGACGGCGCAAGGAATGGCGGCACGATGCGATATCTGAAACAATTGAGGTACATACATCAACGATCTTCTTAGACAGGTCAGTCCAAACGCTGCTTCGTTGAGTGATATAGCGACACTTTCGCTGAAATCGTGATACGAGTTGCTCATGGCGCTGGGTAAGTATATGGACGGCGCAATTGTTGATCAATGACGTAAACCGTTTGGGATCGGATTCGAGTGCAGATATGGTGCAACGGAGCTCGGGTAAGTCGTAAAACGAGTCTGCAGATGAAGAAACTGGATGAACATGTGGACAAAATTGAAGTGTCGGTGACATGCGGGATCGGACAGACGTTAAAACAGAAATAAGCTCTGCCTCATCTTTGCATAAATCGGCCTGCCAGAAACACATGAGAAAAATGCAACTTGATTCAACCCTAACAAGATGTACTGGTGCTGAACGAAGATATTGAATATGCACACGAAAAGGGAGAAAATATACATGAAAAATAACATAGAGAAGACATTTTCGAGCGCCGAAAAAATTTCCTTTACAGACGAACCAATGATAAAACAGTTCTATTCCAATACTTGGAGGATTCAAACTTTGTAAACATATGCCTTGTTGACCTTAGTTAGAGCGATAATTACAGGACGTTTGAATTGTCGATACATCTCGACAACGCGAAGGTCGTGAGCCGTAACTGGAGCTTGAGAAGATATGCATAAGATGATGGCGTGCGAAACTGAAAGGACAGGCGTCAAAGACCCATCCACCGGATCTACACCCTGAGTATAAAAGGTGAATGATTAAAAGTGACACACTCGTGTCTAGGAAAATCAAAATGAAATTTTGCAGAAGTATATGACATTGCTCTGCTCAAAATATTTCTACTCGTCTATCATTGCAGAGCCGAATGAAACAAAAAAGGGCATAGCACCGCATTATCATGTAAACGTGCATAGTTTCGCAAAATACCCCATAGCCAGGCGTGTCGACAAGAATTATGTTCTTGAAGGGGCTATCTTTGGCTTTGGTGAACACAACCCGATGACATCCGTCTCGAATAATAGACGTTGACAGCGATGATGCCTCCCCTGATGATTGAACAACCCACGGAACAACAGTTTGCTCAACGGGAGCAGACACCAGTAGGTTTTCGTCAATAAGGCTGTTGATCAACGCTGAAGAAAGTAAGTACTGAAATTATGGGAAGATTCTGCCAAACATAGATGACACATCAATGGAAAACAAAGATGAACAACTGTGGACTTGCAGATGTGTCGCATTGAGGAGAACCTACCCGATTTTCCGACATTGTAGCTGCCAATTACTGGAATAATCAAGCGATCGACGACGGGATCCAGAAAATCAAGTTTCCCACGTTCGTCTCCTCCTTCAAATTCCAGATACAGAAAACGTAATTGGTCTTTCAAGACCGTGTTCCATAAGCGGCATGAATCAGCGACGGACGACCCGGAATGGCGCTTCAATGCTGATGCAGATTCAGTATCACAGGAATTCCCGATATCGAGATGTGGTCTTTTGACGCCATGTCGTACATGCTCTTTCATCGCCATGTTGTGATTATCATCACCTGTGTGTACCTTAACAGCAGTCCCAGACCACAGTGAAGATATTCGCGGGGTTGAGGATTAGACGTAGAGGGGCACTGTACTGGTACACCACTGGTACTGTACACTGCGCTGTCGAGGACGCGCCACAGTATCCTACTGTACAAACGTTCCTGTGGGGAACAAATGGCTTTACATTCTGATAGTAACAGGTTCGAATACCCATGAACATCGACAATTTTGCTGTAAATGCTTTCCATACATATGATAAATAGAGTAAAGTTGAAATCGGTTTTGCTAGCAGGCCAGTTCGATCCCCGATTCCGAGTTTTTACCCAAACACAATATGATTTGGACGCTCACAGAGCGTCAAGCATTTTCTATCGCCGTTCCCAAGGTCGCGTGCAATTTATGATTTCAGTGGGGCGTTACTTTGGTTGACTTTCTCATCAAGTCAAATTTATACTTTGTCGAAAAGTCCTGCAAAAATCCGGAAGATTCATGTTTGTCAATAGTCAATCAGACAATTACTTTCGCTTGAATGGACGGTTAAACGGTTTTTGGCGTTCGAACTTGAAAACGGCATAGGGTAATTTGGCAGCGCCCCATCAATAGTCCAAAAACATCGGAAACATTCAAAGTCTTCACGCGCTCCACGATGTCACTGCTCAATCCCGCTCTCATATCCTCCCGAGATTCGCATTTCTTTTATCACTCCAAATGTTGCCTTCCATGCAATCTCCGAGCAAATTTAATGGCATCTTTGCTCGACGTTTCAACTGCGTTATTGATTATATGACAGCTCCTGACAATCATCATGAAAACTTTCTTTCAACATCTATTGCGGATACATTTGCCGCGTTTCTCTACCAATATTTTCAGGATCAAATACTTTTGTGTCATCAACTCCCAATTCTCGGTGCATCCGGATCCATTTCTCATCCTTCCGTGGCAGATATGGGTTTTGTTCATTCACTACACCCGAATCGTAAATATCTTTATGCCCACTTTGAAGCAAAGAACAGCTTGACCTTGAATGAGGAGAGCCAGTCGCTTGGCAATCGTGTGCGTTCGCCATACTTGAATTTTGGTGCCTTCATTGCCATCGTTTGTGACTCGAATGTTTTGCGATTACGTGTTCATGTTTTCGATGGCACTTCAACCATGGCCGTTAGCAAACCATTAATCAAATGTTTCTGGTCAGATATAGACTCAGTTGCATCATTTTTATCTGGTTTTCGGGCAGAAATAGAATTCCTTCATCAAATGGATAAGGAATCCAGCTTGTTTGATGCACATTATTGTAATTCTCAACGTCTTTCGTGCCCTCATCTGGACTCCGATAGAGACTTTACTTTTTTGAAATGGCATTCTGATGATGACGTGAGCTATCGTGTATCTAATCATCAGAAAGATCGACATGATGAAGTTTGGAAAATGTTTGATGGCGGATATGATCGGCCAAACCTTGTTTTGGTGCAAACTTTGCTCGACGGGTGTGATAATGTTGGTGGCGAAATTTCTATTTTGAAATATTCTTTCAGAGAGGATAATGGCGGTTGGACTTCCAGTGGAGTGATTAGTGTGATTCATACGCTTCATACACTACATTCCATGGTTACACAGGCTTACTCAACCCATAAGAACCCGCGATCCTTTGTATACCATACCATACCATACATTCCATGGCCTTTGTTCATGGTGATATTAGGCAGATCAATCTTCTTCTAGAAGCTGGCTACATCATTGATTTTGATTTTGCGCGCCGCGTTGAA
>OUQQ01000044.1:5958-65792 GCA_900404475.1 Spongospora subterranea | reverse complement strand
GACAGCAGTAATAGAGCAGCCCCGTAAACTGCGACCTGTGACAATGATAACGATGAACTGTCACAATGTTCGTTGCCTCGAATCAATTCTCCAGGCCAAACTTGGTGGAGTTCAAACTGTCGAGTCGTTCTGCCCGGACTGAAACAACGGTGTGTGCGTCTATTTTTTCATCGAACGATCTGATAACATATTCTGCCAGCTTGTCTGACGTACAATCACAGCGATGCTTATTTTATACGACGATGATACCGTTTACGCCCTACACCTTTACCGATAGTTTCATGGCACTCCAAATACGGTGAGTATGTGGATCGTTATCGCGGAAGGTGTGCGTTCGGGCGTGACGTCATCCATCATGAATCATGGGCCCTCGACTCAAACGTCAATGTCATCAATATCAGAGACACAACTTTATTCCTTCAGTCGTGATCTACACACGTCAACAGCAACAGGTCAAGAGTCACAGCTCACCAGCTCAGCCTCACGTATAATGGACTACATGTTCTCGTCGTCGAACAAACCAGCAACAGCCAGAGTCTGTCCATAGGGGTCAAGATTAGCGGTCGCGGTTTCAAGGAAGCGTGACGATTCGATGTGATGACGCTATTGACAGACTCTGGCTGCTGCTGTTATTCGACGACGACCATGTTGTTGATCATGAACTTAATGTATGGTGCCGTACGCTTTCGAAGATGCACAATACAGTCGGCGTCAGCCGTGAGAACATCATATTAGCAGGCAATATGTTATTTTACCCAAATCAAGAAAACAGTGAATACCAAAAATGAAGTTATCTGTTTAGCTAATCAATTATTTCAGACAATTATCTGTTTAGCTAATCAATTATTTCAGACAATCGCCGTTTCTCGTTGCCAACGTCGTTTGACGTGGGAGCGATGGTATTCTTTATGAGAATATTGACATGTGTTATTGCCTACAGGTTGTGTCGCTAGACATTACCAAGCGGATTGTCGTGGCCCGTTTGACCAGCTATTTTGTTAAGGTGTGTTGTATTTCAAGATGAAATCACGTTTTAGCGAATTGTTTACTCGGGAAGACGCGAGCTAAGTGCTTGCTGGATCTCGGTGCCACTCCCGTTTTGCCACGCTTTTTAGCGATCCCTCCTCCACCAGCACCCTCAACAGCTAATTCACCTGGCTCATAGCGAGAAACAGCTCCACCAGCACCACCAGGACCGGACCCGGTTCCATCACCAGATACTTCCTCACAATCTCCATCAGCAGGTACGTAAGGGATTCCTCGTAATCCTTGATGAGCGGTCGATTCATCCGGCTAAAGTCAGACACCAGTTCCATTAGTTGTCCAGATTCTGGCAAGGATCAATCGATTAATCAGGTCAATATTGTCAAGGTGCCTCATCTGGATTTTTTTTCTGAGTCAATCAGGAACCAACTGCAGAACAGGAAATGTGTTTTACTTGAACCAAGTAAAAATATATGGTTTGAAATTTGACCGACCTTTCCCGTTGCTTCAACTGTCTGTTTCAGATTGATTACTGATGTCTCAAACATGGCTAATACCTCGTCGAACTTATTCGCATCCCAAGCCTTGCCTGATTCTAGCCAGCTGCTATCGAGATTGGTTCCCTAAGGCAGCAACTATCAGCAATTAATCATTCGACCCATTAGTAAGGAACTGGATCCAGCGGAATAGGCGCAGTCAGAGAGCAGAGCTGAGATTTGGGAAGAACCCTCTAAATAATAAAGGACTCGATATATTGACTCCAACCAATACGATGAGACTCAAAACCAGCATATATCGATAGTGCATTAGAGTACAGCAAAACACAGAACGGCAACAAGAAGGAGATGTGATGACCAATGACAGACACTTAGCCAAGTTGGGCTAATTCCTAACCTGAACTTTGGCCACGATATGAATAAGGCCAGATATGCCCTCTTGGAGAAGTGCAAGGCGTTGAGTCGCTCTGTCGGCCTGGGTTTTATTTCGTTCAGCGCGGGCACAGTTCTCCCGGTATTCGTCTTGAAGTTGGTCAACGTCTCGCCATCTGCTGTCGGTGAAATTGCTCCGTTCCTCATCAAGTTTTGCTGTCAACGCCGCCTAATGCCAGAATTTATTCATGACGATACTCAGTGTCGAAACAGTTTGACCAACGCAAAGCAACGTCCAAAAACGTGTAAAACCGAGTTTTGAAATATATGCAAAGTAGAGAAATTTGAATGAAACGGCAGCCAAACGCCAGGGAACTACGAGAACTTGGAATAAACCTTAAACAATGAGCGACATCAAAACACATTGCTGCTCAAATCACCTTTTTCTGTTGTAAAAGGTCGAGCTGTTTAGTTTTCTCCTGTATCTCCTTCTCCAGGTCCAGTTTGATCTCTTCCTTCAGATAGAACTTGTTGACAATATTGTCGGGGTTATCGAATCCGGTTGCGGCCGCGATTCGCTGGAACCGATCCGTGTAGGTCTGCATTTGCCCATTGAGACCATCGAGGATCTTACGCAGGTCGGCGGCTTGAGCTTCCTTGTTCCGAATCTTGTCCAGCATTCGTTCGATCCGGGCATTGAACTTGTCAATAGTCTATCATAGATCAATCGACAGTTTAATATCCAGAAACAGTAAATTCCACCATTGGAACGATACAAAAAAAAAGGGTAATTTTAAGCGATGGAAAATGAAAGATCTGGCACTGCCACTTATAAATCAGGATTTCGTGATCAACAGCACGAGATAAAGAATATAATGAATAACAGCAAATGTCGATAGAAATTGCTGTACTTTGTGCTCGCGATCGGATTTCTGAGATTGACGTTTTTTGCGTTGCGCCTTGAGCACGTCGAACACGTTTTGAAACGATTGAAGCTGTTCGACAGCAAATTGGTGGAATGATACGATCTCGTTCTGAAACTGTTCAAACTCGTGTGCCGCCTGTTCCTGTTCAATTTGCGCCTGGTTTTTCAGCGTATTCATCTTCCGATATAGGGCGTTGATTTCGGCCCTGTAAAGCCACCGCTGCATTGTCAGTTCAACATCATAAAAAACTGTGGAAGAAGAGGGATCTGTTTTTCACGTTATATTGCTGATTTGATAAAAAACAAGAATCGTCAACAAAACTTATAAAGAAGAGAAACACATCTGGGTTGGTGATTGTCGCAATCACAATGACAGATGAGATAGTCTGTGAAATGATGAAAGCGTGTTTGATTGACATATATCAACCCCAATATAATGTTGTGAACAAGTTGAAATAACCGACGAACCGTTGTTTACGGAGCGCCTCCATCTGGAAGAATCGGTCGAGTTCCTCCTCTTTGAGATGAGCAATGTTCAGCTCGTAGTTCTTGCGATTCTCCTCTGTTTCATTGATCTTGATCGTCACCGTATCGAGCTGCATCTCCAGGCCTTTCAACTTCTCTTCGTAGTGTGCCTGCGCTTGCGACATTGCCTTTGCCGACGTCGTTATATACTGTTCCCATATTCTGTCAGGTTGAGGAGCATATCTTTCGAATATAGAAAATGATCATTAAAGATAAATATACTCAGGGGATTGCAAAAGTTGAAGCAAGCAATACCAAGGGAACAGCTCAGGGGCAATATCGTATTTGGGAAAGTTTAACAATAAATGAACTTGGTTATGAAGTGATGATTCTAACCTGTACTTCACGTTGTAGACGATGGAGAGTGGCTTGCTTCTCAACGGCTTTAGCTCGCTGGGCATCGAACTCTTTACGAAGAGCGCAGACGATGGCAAATGTGCTGCGCATGTGGGCATCGGGGTCGGCTTCATGGCGCTCTGTTAATGCTGATGTCATACGGGTGACCTATTATTGATCATGGGAGAGCACATTAGGTGGAGGATGATCTGGTATTGGGTTATTGTCAATACCATCAGGGCAGATTCCCTTAGAAATACAGTCCGAGCTGATGGAGGTGCTGGAGTTAACGAGGTTTCCACAACTTCACCGGTACCGGTATTGGCAATTGGACCTGTTGGTAATGAGAGAGATGAGAACAATCGTGTGTGGAATAATGTGGAAGGAACACAGAGGGCGATATTTGGGAGAATGGGCGATTTAGGGGAACGATGGACGAGTTAGGGAAACAATGAGCGAATTAGGGGAACAAAATGAGATTAGTGATTGATAGGGAACTAACGATCGGTATAAGGTATCGGAGGAAGAAGGGCTCCTTGATCACCACCGCCACTAACTTTACCATCGGCACGTGGCAACAACAGCGCGTTCAACTGTTTGCTGTGAATAGACAGGAAACCGGTCAGAAAACCATCAGACAATCATCAACGGAACCATTGAACGGAAAGCAATAAAGGGTGTCCACAAGAACAACCCAATTCTGAAACTGATGAAACACGCCCAATTGCAGTTATACAGATAATTAACCTCATCGGTTTCGAGCGCTTCTGTTTTGTGCGGTTCTGATCTTGGTTGACGATATGTGATGGTGTTCCCGTCATCAAACTGTTCCCTGCATCATTGCCAGCATCGGACATCATCGATACATTCGATAATAGTTTCGCGGTCGACGGTGATGTCGTTGCCGCCGCGTTTTGATTAATGCTAACTACAGCATTACTACGATCGCTGTCAACCTGTTCGGCTATTTCGGTTGCCATTGCCTGACGGGACCGAATGCTTTCCAGCTGGATCTTCGTATCCCTATTCTCCTCCTCTTTAGTTTCTTCACGTGTCTGTGTTCATATCGAGTCAGTTTCACGTCGACTCCGGTCTCGTTAGGGAAAACGGAAACCGTGAACCAGAATCATAAAAAGGAGATGAACGAATCTGACCTTTTGTCGTGATTTAATCCAGTGTTGCATCTCCTCCCGTATCTTCCCAAGCTCCTTCTTGCCCAGGCCGTAATTGGTCTTCTTGAGGTATCTCAGCTTGAGAACCTGTTCCTGTTTCTGCCCAAGGAACCACTCATGCATATCATGACCGAGCGTTGACCATTTGATACTCGACAGCGCCACACTATGGTGTTCGCCGCACTCAATCTGCCCAACAACCGACCCGAGAATCTGCTCGATCACGCGCGGGAACAGCAGATTATCGTCCGTATCCTGACCTGAAATATATCGATAAACAATCGACCGATATATCCACGAACCCATCGAAAAGGTCGGTTTTAACAACAAGTCGCACCTAGCTGGCCGTTGTCGTTATTTCCCCAGGAATATATGGCGCCAAAGTTGGTGAGCGCAAGAGAATGGTACCGGCCAGCGGCGACCTGAACAATATCCTTTGAGGCTATGATCAGTCGTGGAACCGATAGATTGCCCCGAACGCCATGGCCCAATTGGCCATATTCTCCTGCACCAACGCAATAGACCTAAGACAGATTAACGGTCAGGTCATGTGGCAATACCAACTCCATAACAACTACGATCAACAAACGAGAACAGGTGGTGGTAAATGATCAGATTTTGCCATAAAATTTTAGCTGTTGAACACGAATATAAACGACCACAAACAACTCAATCAAACGTTTTAAATCGATAACATGTCATTTGTTAGAACTAGACGCTAGACGAATGATGTTGAGTTGACCTCGCCTTTAACGCTAAGCGCTACAATATGGCTTTGACCACAAGATACATGACTGATCCGGGCAGAAAAGGCGAACTTTCTCGGAAGATACATGAAGTTGTGATCCGTGTTTGGATAGAAATTCTCCCCAAATCCACAGATGAACAGCTCGCCCGACTCCGATATCATACAGGTGAATATGGCGCCACATCGTAGGGTTGTGATCCTGGTGGCCGCTAACGACTGGATCACGGTCGGGCGAAGCTGATCGGCCTGATCGCTATGGCCGAGTTGACCATGTTCTCCACACCCGAACGAGTATACCCGACCGGTACCTGAACAAACGGCGATCAGGGGGCACTGGTCAAATATCAAACACGACTTGGCGATAACACACAAAACACCATCACCAATATCAACTGGCACAGCAATATTCACATGATCGTTGGCTGATTATTATTGGTATCACACAATAAACGGATATCATTGGAAATATTAATGATGTGAAAAAGACAAAGATTTCTGTTAGGGCGATGGTTAAAACAGCTGAAGGGCAATTGTAATGATTTATACGTGAGAGGGCGACGGAATGTTTATCGCCACAAGCGATCTTGGTGAATTCGATATTTCGCTCAATATCAATGAGTTTTGGGACCTTGACCATTTGACGATCTCCATGACCGGTTTGGCCATAGCGAGAGAATCCCCACGAATACAGGCGCCCTTTATCGGTCAACACCACCTGACCAACACATTTCAGGAACGCGTCTGGGCGACCACATCTGATCGCGATGGGGAACGGTAATCGCATTACGGTATGGGATTGACCACAAGCAACGGCGACCACGAATGCGGTCAGCGATTTCACCGCTCGAGGTGTCGGCTGATTGACGAACCCTTCATGAACCTGACCCAGCTGGCCCATTCGCCCATCGCCCCAGGTGAATACCTGACCTTCATCGGAGACGGCGGCCGTATGCAGGCCACCGCAAGCGACCTGTCGAATGGCGACCGCATCGGGGAACGCCACATATTGGGGAACCGATGCGTATTTCTTCTGGCCACGACTGAACTTCCTTCCCAGCTGGCCATGATATCCAGCGCCCCAGGTATAGACGTATGTTCCTCCAGAGGAATCTGTTCACCAGACATTCAGGACCACCAATCGCTCGTGGGAAATGATATGGAATAACGCCAGGAAGGGAATCACGGGGGATAAGTGATCCCGATTAGCAAACGAGAGAGAGAGGGACCACAGATAGATAAACAATCATCAATGGAATAGGGAAAATGACAATCAAATCTAACTGACTAAATCAAATCAAAACAATCTCGTTGTTTTTCGATGTTGAGTGAGGGTGCGATCGACTAACCGATCGTCTTGCGAGCGGCCGGATCGGCACCATCTGTTATCTTCCGTAAACTATCGAATATGAGCTGGCGCCGTTTGATATTAGGGGCTGGACCATAGTCCATTGACTCTTTCTGCAATGGCTCGTCTTTGCCCTTCTCCATTTGGGGTCTGGGTTGGACCTGGGGATCCACTAAATCCAAACGGCCTTAGACCCTGTAAAAAGGTTAATATGATCGACCTATCGGTACCCGATTTCAACAAGGGGGTTCGGGGATATTCACAATCCTCCTCATCATCATCATCATCACCGGCCGATATTCATATGTTATGGCCTTCCGCCCGTTCATTATCCTGGTCCATTTCGAATGGCAACGCAGCGGTGTGTTCACGACAAGGCAAGTACACCAACTTCACCCATCCTTTAGTACAATTGCCCCATTTCAGACTATTCCACACTCGTATCCCATATTGAATGAGTTGTGGATTTGTTTTCAGTGGTCATTGTTTGAATAGATGATCGGATGAAGGGCCATATGGAGTATTAAACCAACTCTAAAAGGGTTTGAGAACATTCGTTGATCCCGTTTTTTGGTTTGTGAAAATCTGGATTGTCAAATATCACAGTTTACTGCATAAACAGATCCAATACAGATGTTAAATGAGTTCTTTGAAATGTTGAGTGACTTGTGGTGGTCCCATATTGATCACATGGTGTGGCGGTCAAGACAAAGGATGACAACAGGAACGGCAGGATTATCAAGGTCGAATACCGCAATAGAATGTGATATATAAAGGGAAGGGAAAAGAAGGGAAGGGTGTTCCCAACCCACAACCTATGATAAAACCCCCAATACCTTGGCCAGGACGGCACTTGGCGTAATGGGTTGCCAGACCAGACTGCACAAGATATACGATTCTTTTATGCGAAGTGTTATGAAATATCCAATAGTCAAAGTCGTCGACCATTTTTTTGTTCTTCTAGTTGAATCACGAGAAATCTAAGCGGATGTTGATTGCGAACGCTAACTGACTTTAGAATCATGACACATGTTCACCGCCATTATAGACTCCTCGGCGGGATAGATCATATCGCCCGTCAAACACAATCCACCACATCGTTCTACCAGGTCAATATTTTGCCCAGATAGTTCCTGCCAGCAAACGCCGATCTCACAAACCAATGGTTCGGTACGCCACTCGCCCGCTCAAGGCCAATGATGGGGAGTGAGTGCTGCCTGGCCCATGGCGCTACGCTCCTCCTGCGGAGTCACACGGATCGACCACCAACAGATGGCGAAAATCGCTCGATCCGCGTCGGAGCTGTGCCGCTCTCTTAGCAATGCTGAACCGACCGAGCTCGTTCTGCAAAGATTGGTAGTGATTCATAATGGCGCTGTTCTTCCACCCGTTTTCCGTGACAATCTGATCGTTGTTGCTTTGATTTAGGAACGGGAACTGTTGGACGAGGACATGATTAGGCGGATACGATTGGATCTTTACCATGATGGAACCAGTTCACCTTCATCGCAAGCGCTGGTTGTGAATCAATCAACACAGGACCTGAATCATGTTCAACAAACGGCAACGAGCCTGGTCGGTACCCTGTGGGGATTACCCCTCGTACTGGCTCTTGTGTTTGTAATACTCCATTAGGGATTATCTTATGGGAGCTGTTTAACCCTCTGGACCCAATTTGTCAAACAACGTCATTCTGCGAGCACATCTGAGCCGGACCTCGATGCACTTTTGAAGTTTTTCTTTCAAGAGCGTGCGGAACTGCTGTTATTGGTTAGCGCCATGCTACTCACTTCAGGTAGTTTGTAATCTCTTATCTGCAGAGCATTTCCCATTATATTTACTGTCTATTTCGTAATTAGGTGATGCCATGAGCCCTTACTGCAGCATCGCCCGCAAAGTCGTCTCCAAATGTGGAGATCTGTTCGGACAAATCTTGAATCTGTATCAGCATTTGTGGAAGCTGGAGATTCCCACGCCGCTGACGCATTCTCCAGAGCTATCGCAGATATGGGCCGATGGCATTATGGAACAGCAAGCAATGCTTCTGCAGCTTATCAAAGGCTACATGTTTGCATTCAAGTCGAGTCCAACTGAAGCCCAAACTAGTCAACTGCTAGAGCTGTTCATTGTTCACGAGCTTCGCAGCAATTGGCCCAGATATACCCTGCTATCGGCTGATGGAAGGCGTTTCTCCAGATGCGCGTCGGCAATTTGGTTCCAGATCTTTACCCACATTTTAGATTTACGGAAGATGGTTGCCGCCGTTGACGCTGAAAGTGCGGCCGATGTCCCAAAGATTGGTGAACCGCTCGACCTGGATTGTAAACTATTCAGCAATTTTTCTAGCCTGGCTCCTGATCAGGGGCCCTTATTACTCTCATGGTCTGCCTATTTATGCTTAACATACCAGCTGAACGAGATTTTTCATAAGAAAGGGTATGCGCGTTGATTGTTGATTGCTTCTGTTGCATTTTGATTGATTGGCTGTTCGTGTTGTTCCTAGCATTATTACCAACATTGAGAAGGTGTCTGGTCCACAGAAACGAGTTTTGCGCTATCTGTCGTATGCGGTGCACCTGGATGCATTCTCGAAATTGCACGATATGCTGAAACTGTTGGATTCTCATCCACATTTCGAGCCGTCCGCTGTCCTGTCCCGTGATACCTTCCACGACCTTCTTAGTTCATTATGCATGAGTAAAGCCATCAATATCCTTGCCGAGCTGCCCAAATTCTTGGAAGGGTACATGCTTCCATTATACTCTACCTTATTAGAGCATCACCCAGACCTAGCGGAAAGACTCTGGTTTGAAATCAACCATCGGCAAGGTGGAAAACTAAGCTCTTTCCCTTTATTTGATGAGGCATTCAACAGGTAGATCATTCATCTTTCACGTGGCGTCAAATTTGATGTTTACTTTAACAGGTTTTCTGCGGCTTTCAATGTCCAGGATCGTAACAACAAAATCATTCACGATTTCTCAGAAACTGCAATGTTCCTTCGACTGCTTCAGGTTATGGCGACCTCCCCGTCTTGTGTATATCCAGCTCTAGATGCTCTAGATTCCATCTCGTCTTCCGACTTCCGTCATGGATGGTGTTTTACCTTCCTTCAAACCCTGTTTTTCGAAGCTGTTTCCTCCGCATTGCCGTCTGCGTCATCGTTCATTCTCGAATTCTCGCGCCTCGCGTTACAGCTCGTATCATTGAGCAATGAAGAGCTGAAAGAATGTCCAATTACTGATAGACTTGCAGAAGCTGTTCTGCTGCTTCTCAGTTCAGCCAAAGTTGGTGAAGGTATTTGCATTAGTTTGGCAGCATGTCCACGACATTAACCGATTTCATAGTTTGGACTGAATCCACTCTTCCTCCTTTGATCGAGTCGCTGTTGGGCCTTCTTTGCTATTCACCAGTGTTCGATGTCGGATTCTCGCGCCGATTACATCGATATGCAGTTGCGGATCAGTCGCATTCCTTTCTTTACAGCATCGACATTCCATCGGGAAGGTTTTCCTGCACAGTTCAGGTGATCAAACTGCTCGAGCGCATTCTGATTCGATCTGAGCTTGCACTACAATTTCCTGTGGACGACTATATCCCTTTCTGCATTCGTCTCATCGATTTCATCTGCAATGATGTGTTCACGGTGTACAATTCTTGGCGGTTCCAAGATGTTCAGTCACGCTCGGCCCTTGGCGAATCCGTTTCCCGTCTACTCGTGACGCTGCTTTCCAGCGACGATCTCGAGTCGCAGCTAACGCTGTGTGGCCAAGTCGGACACCGTGTCGCTTTACGAATGTGCCAGGAGCCAGCGATGCAGCACGCTGCTATCCAGCCAATTGTCAGCTCTCATGACCAACTTGAGTTCACGGTTGCGTCCCGTACCAAAACCGTTGTCTCTGGCTGGATGAATTACGCCTTTCAGGTGTTTCAACTGGCCTTATCAATTATGATGAAGTGTCAGTCCAACATATCTCTCGGCGACGCCTGGTTCGATCTGTGTTTCCGTCAAGGTCTTGAAAGTTCTCGTATTCTGCAGTCCGTTGCGTCATATATTGATTTGCCGGAATATATATGGTCAAAACACGCTCTGGTTACTCTCACCAAGATAGTGCAGCTCTCCAGTTACAACACTCAAGGGGGTGCCACTGTTGCCGCTCTCCTGGGCCAGGCTAAAGTTCATGATGTTAGGGTTCAATGCTGTAAGCTTTTATCGATTTTTTCTCTTCACACCTATCTGACATTTCTCAGGCCGTTTTTTAGAGCTAGATATCCCCATGTTGAAGAACTGTGTTCTAGATCTGATCACGAACTCTCTTCAATACCAGCCCGGGTTAGCCGAGCGTCTGTTCGAATGCACATTACAGCGAAACGAGGCGTCTCCTGGAAACATTATTGTACCATTGAAGAATTACATCAACCAAGAGTTGAGGATGACGAATATGTTTGAACAGGTTCACAGTCTAATTCTGCCAGTGGCCCATCGTCTCATTGATTTTTTTTCTTCAGATTTTGTGCATGCTCAGTCACCTTTGGACTTCCGCTGTAGAGTATCGCTCAATATCGTCTATTGTTGACGGTGTTGTAGAAACGTGGGGAGATTCGCTTTGGGTCGCGGTAACTGCTGTTTTGACAACGGCTTTACCGGTTGATGGGATACAAACTAGACTGCATGCTACTAGATCCAGGTACCGATGCCTGTTTGGCATAGAATTGGATTGATGTTCATCTGTCTGTAGATCTTACGCGTTCCGGATCCTGTCAACGGAGCTGGAATCGTCAAAGTGCAACGTGTCTGAGGACCTGCTGGGCAGCGTGCTCAATTGTACAGACATCTGGCTGAAGGAAATGCTGCCAAGCGCTGAAGAATGGGCCGATTTCCATCCTGAATATCGCAGCTCATTGATCATCTGCATCATGAATTGGAAGTTGTTCTTAGAATCTGTCCTTCTGCACCGGCCCAAGTTCTTGAAACCAGATGTTCTTCGCAATCATCAGCAGAATCTGATATCAAAATCTCTTCAACTTGAAGGGATACCTCTTCAAGTCACCAAAGACGCCTCGCAGCTGCTTCTGGCAGTGTTTTATCACAGTGATGGTCCGCTGGCTCCTGATTCTTTATCTGAATTGCTTAAATCGTTGCGATTGCACTCTAGTGAGTTGAGTTTCCCTCGGATCGCGCTGGTCTTTCAAATGTCAAATCAGATCTATATTCAACTTGCAGCCGGCTTCCATCTGCGTCAGGTCTGGCTGCCGAACTTAATGCATACGCCACTGTATGCGATTGTATATTATCGGTGTTCTCGTTGGAGCTCGTACGAAATCCGCAGTTCGACGGATGCGACTCTGTTCTTGGGATTGCTTGTGAACTCGTTCCTTTCGATTCGAAAAGCTACGTTTGTCGTCATTTACCTGTTTTGGTTCAACGTAGCCAATTGCAAGATCCGCAACCTGTCGGTGGCGTTTTGTGTGAACACTTTATCATAACTTACATTTTCAACAGGTTTCGGCAGTCATAGCATGGCTAATGAATCAGTTTCTCACTGCCTGTAAAAGCGAGGAATTAGCCCGGGTCAAAATAATGTTGATGTTTGTCATGGCTGTGGCATCGCATCCACGTGGCAGGTAAACGCTCAAAGCTCGTCATTATTTAGGGGTTTTGATTGCTGACTCTTTTGTTTGCAGCCAAATTGTTGTCGATTTAGGGTTCCTCTCCTGTGTCAGTAATAGCTGGTTTCGATCTGTACTCAACCTCAACGACGCATCGAAGCGATTACACGATATCTGGTATCTGGTTATGGACATCTCCCATGCACTTGCAGCTGCCTTAGCTGAGTAATGCCACGATTGCGGGTTTATATTGTTCTCTACAACATTTCTCAGGTCAACAGCCCTTCAGCGCCAGATTACCGAATTCGTAGTTGTGTTCCGACGGCAACTGCTCTGTTCGCTGCGGTTGCCGTTATTCATGCCCAATCTTCAAGAACTCCAGCGATGTCTCAGTATAATTTATGAAATTGGTTCTCGCTCTTTCGCAGATCGAAATGTCTCTCGATTTATCCTTGTTGCAGGTCTCCACCCTGGAAGATTTAGGAATATCCCAGGCGATATTCTAGTCGAGCAGAGGCGACATGTCTGCCAATTTGCTGTATCTCTGGCACATGTTCTGTGTTCGGGGCCCTACGCTACATCACAGAATTTCGAAGCTGAACAATGGCTGACGCTTCGTCTGCTTTGTAATGCTATCGGCTTCGTCCAGACGCAAAAGGTTGGTATTTATCTGAAACACATTTGCGACCGCCAATTTTCAGCACTTAGGCGTATAATTCTGGGGATCTGTTCTCGTTCGATATAAGCTCGCGTGCCGAGCCAGAATCTGGTCCCCCACCTTTGACGTTTTTGGTGGATCTGATTGATTATTCATCGTCCCAGCTACATCGTGATCAGAGTTTGGATGCACTGTTTCTTCACGAGCGTCGGGTAGAATTCGACCATTGCCAACGGTATTTTGAATTTTTCCGGTTCGACGCCGTTTGACGTGTCGGTCTAGGTTTATTCTGGAAAACTGCATCTGGATTTTACTTGATATGGTCCAGTTTCATCTACAGCAGTCCGGCACCTCATCGCCTTATTTGCTCGAATATGGTCAAGAAATGTGTCGCATTGAAAGGTATTCGTGTCTGTCTCTCATTGGGGGGTTATTGTTCATCTTCATTCTATCAGAACGCTCAGAAACTTCGACCCCACTCTTGATGGTCCGTTTTTCGAGGCCGTTTTTGCGTCCATTCACGAGCTGCAACGTCAGGTTCGACAGCTTCGTAAACTTACAGGTGCATCGGACATGGTCGACAACCACTCCCGCGAACCGAATACAACACGCAATATGATCCTTTTGTCTTACGCTCGTCGTTCATCCGTTTCCCGCTATTCATAACCTGTCAACGAATCGTTCCATGAATGTGTATGTACGTGTTTGTATGAAACGTTCGGAATGGCGGGACCGGCTGTGAAACTCCGGTTCAACCGGTTTGAAAAACAGATATCCGAAAACGCCAATCCTTGAATTCATCCAGTTCACGTTCCGTGCTTTCGGCCAAATTTTCATTAGAATTGATCCGACAACTCGACTAGTTTATTCTGCAATGGTCGCGAACGCTTGTCGGTTCGTATTCGGGAGTTTTCGTGGTCGTACGCGGGCATCATATCGGTCGACTATTGCCGGCATGGGCGACCTGTCTCTGCCCAAATTGCAATTCAGTCGGGTATCCGGTGCCAACTCGCCGTTGCTGCTGTCGCGACGCCACATGGACGATATCGGGGTCATCGTGTGTCAGATTATTCTCGAATCGATTGGTGGGCGAGATACGTCCTCATTCTCGTACAATCGAATGGCGCCAAATGCAGGAAAATCGCCGAGCACCGAAAAGGGTCGGACCACACATGTTGTGACCGACCGGCACGGAATGGTTTATTGGCTGGCCAGGCAATGGATCTGGACCGGTCGATGATATTGGATAGAAATAGCGAACTAGTTCTAGCCGGCCCAACCTCTCATCGTGGAATCAGCCGCGGCAGCCTCGGACCGGCCAAAAACTTAGCGATTGTGGGATTAGACATAATCAAGGAGCCCTGGACCTCGGACGGATCAGGAGTGGGACTGACGACCGACCCGCTAATACCGCTCATGATCTCGTCGATTGAGTCGCTGGATCGGGTCGGATCACAGAACTTCTTCACTCCATACGGAGCGGACGGTTCCGACAGATCCATGTCGGATTTCGACCAAAACGACCCGTCGAAATCGTCGCCGAACCAGCGCCGATGTCACAGCACAGGCGAACCGGAATTCCTGGTTGAACCATGGATATTGGACGAGGATACGGCCGAAGACAACGCACGAGTCCTGAAATCATCCATGTTTCCGTATTCGGGTGGGAAACGATCGCGGATGGAAGGATTCCACCCCGATCCGCATTGGACCAAGCGCCTAACTCCATCCCGCAGCGAACCGAATCTCGCTAGGGGTTCTCCAAGAACGGTGCCGCTCTCGGTCCCGGTCACCGCCTCGTCCTCAATGATGGAGAGCCTGCCAACGGTCCGGCGATTGTCCACCCCCAATCTCACTCTGGTCCAGATGGTCGACGACGATTGGCAATCGTTCATCACGGCCCATCACGGGTCCAACGAAGGCGACGAGGCCCGGCTCCGCGCCATCTTCGACAAGTATCTGGAACAATGGTCAACGAACGACGTTGGCCCCTACATATTGTTCGCCAAGGAGCGCACTCAACCGAAACCTGCACAAACACCCTCGGTCATAACGGAGGCGTCGGTTCCTCCATCGTCATTGGCCGCCGTCATCTCTGGTGCAACTACTGCTGAAACCGCCCCAGCCCCTCTGTTGTCAGACCAATATCTGGCCGGATTTCTAAAGCTCTGTCTACGACGCGATGCTCGTGAAGACCGAAATCCCTGTTTGCATATCCGTTTGGTGTTGTTGCCGCAATACCGGAATCAACGCCGCGTCATGTTTGAGTCGATTCAAGCGGCGCTTGAATGGATGTTGGGACCGCGGGATCTGTTTCACGACTATCGTTGCATTTATATTCCCTACGAGATCAGTGCCTCGCGACAGAACTCGGTCGCCATGGTGGCCGATGCCGACCCGAATCCAGTGCTAATCTCGTCTGGAATCGATTCACAGGAAGGCGCGCAGCAGCAGATGGTTCTGGTGAACCGCAGCGACTTTGTCGACGTGATCGATCGTCTATCGCAGCAGCTGACGGCGCCCGAGATGATCCAGCAAGTGATCAACACCGATATCTACTCGACGCGTAGCGACAACGGCATGTTCGACATGGTGGTGAAATGGGAGATCCCGTTGTTAAAGGTTGGGTTTCCCCAGGGCAGGTCGAGATTGTTATGACACGAATATTGAACCAAATGAGCAGATCGACGATAACGGGTCCATTCACTTATTTATGTCGACCTATCACGACACACCGGTCGAGACGACGCTGCTCGCCTCCCTGGCGCCCAATTTCGCTTACAAGATGCGCCTGGATCTATGTGCGATTGGCGCTGGAACGGTGGAAGCGTGCTGCCGTATCAAGACCAAGGAAGTTATCCCATCGCAAAAAGCCATCTCCTTCGCTGGCGTTCGTAAAGCGAAGGTCGGGGATAAGTCCAAGCAATACGTGATCCGTTCGCAGCTCTTACGAATTGACGACAAAAAACATGTGACCGTTGTTGACGCTTGCTTATCTAGCGTCTGCCAATTAACTTCATCGCGACGAGTTTATCGCACAATTGATGACGGGCGGTTGACTGGCAATGCGCCATTATCACCATCGAACTCAACGATCGCATCGTCCAACGAGCCAGCGGCATGGCGATCTCAGTCTGCACTGTTGCAGCGGTTTCTCGAACGATGCCACGTGTTTTGGAAATCCGGGTATCCGCATTGGCTATTCACTCAGGAGAAAGTGGTTTTGGAAGTGTCCGACATGAACCTGGAACACCCAGCGGTGATGAAGGTGCATCTGATTGATGCACAGAGCAATCTCCCAGTTCATTTGGTGTCCGTCGCACAAGGAACCAAGACAACGGTTCCTATTCTGATCGTGTATCCCAATGGCGATGGGGGCTGGTCCACTGAAATACGCGTGAATAGCAAAAAGGAGGTCATGAATCGAACCTCCTATCTTCAAATCGGCTTTCACGAACTCATGGACAATTCACTACGGGCAGAGCCAACCGCGGAATTTACTTCCGCGTTTGTAGTAAATGTTGGTACGACGTTTGCTAATTTGCGACGTCGCCCTTCGTAGTATCATGTAAATATTGTTATTTGCAACTATAAACAGACTCTTCTGTAACGATAAACAAATCGTCGTTTAACGATTTAATAGGTTAGTAAAATACTACAGCATGTTGTAATACCACCGTGGTTTCGATTTTGGCTAACATTGAAGGTAAATCTGCTTCCCAATCAGGAGACTCGGCAATCTAAAATTATGATAATCATGATCCTGCGATAGAAAAAAAACCAAAAACAAACTGACCATCTGAACTAATTGGTGTGCAAGTTGGCCACCAATTTTAGCGCTAGCGAAATTATCTACAGTCTCGATGTTGATAACATGAGATAATCGATGACGTTGTGGCCGCCTGGATTCAAGATCTTCTAAGACAATATCTGGAACAACGAATTGCCTAAAAAAATAGCAGCCAATGCATGACGACATTTACCAAAGATTCGCTGCTCAAAACAAACGATAAGATTGAAGTGTCGAGGATCGTCCTGAAACCTTAAGTGCACATTGAAATGAGTTTGGTTTGAAATATATACAAGTCGCCTGCAACCTTTCCGGTTTGGGCTTGATTTGAAGATTCCTTTCAACCATTTTCAAAACACCGCTTTTAGTGTAAAACATGTTTTGATCATTCGCAATTAACTGCTTTTGAATTTCTTCGTACGAGGCGACTCCAAAATCAAATACGAATGGCGTATTTAAAGAAGTACCTGGGAGATTGACTCTTCCACCCTATATCTGAAATTGTAATTGGCGATATCAATCTGTAACTCATAGGAACCATACAGCACCAAAACTGCATATATTGACATCCTCAGTCTTGAACGGGTTGTTTTGCAGACAAAGAAAATGCGCTTCCATGCTTCTGTTTAGATTCGAATGACAAACGAACGCAATCGAGAAGCCTGAGACCCTGAGAATCATGTAAGTAGATATAAAAAATTAGAAGCAATATATCACGATTTCTTTGGTGATTGGACAGGTGACGAAGAACGTTCACTTTTGGTTACCGGTGGGGATTCAACATCCATTTCAACCCGCTCGATAATCGGAAAGAAAGGTGGTTTGACGTCATCGACCAATGCTATAACATTGTCAATGATAATAGAGTATACTTTTGAATGAGTACATTTGGGAATGCAAGGCTTTACGTCTACTGATGTTGACAACTTGACTTCTCTAGGAAAAGGCGCTATAGACATGGGTCGCGGAGGGAGAATCCTCCTGGGCAGCGGCGGAGCAATCTATTACACGATTACCACATTGTGAAAAGCAATATCGTAGCAAAAATTTTACCTCGGGTTGCACTGGATTTAATCTCATATGTTCCGGGGGAGTTGGACGGCGCAGGCGGGGCATTAACGTCTGGGCAGAAGGAATGTTCAGAACCTGTACTGTAAAAAGAGCAGCTATAGGGAACCTCAGCAGGTTTTCCTGGAGATCTTCTGGGATCAACGACGCCGCGAATCTGTCGCGAGTTTTTATGCTGAAGCAGGCGAGTAATCAGCTCGCTCTTGCGTCCCGACGACGACAGAGCGCAATCGCGGCACGTTTCTCGGAGGGCATCGACGGTCATGAGGGTGAGTGATTCATTGGTCCATTCGTCAGCCATCTCCAAAGCCCTATCGATGATTAACCCAACTCCAAATACCGCTGATCACTGCTATAAATGTAATGGAAATTAATGGGCCAAGAAATCCCTCTCAGATCCTCAGTACAGCCAACTACGTTTCTCAAACCTGCAATAATAAAGTGCGAACCCGTACCAGTGGCGCAGATATCTCATGCAGTCGCCGGATCACGTTTCCGGCACATGATTCGCTGAACAATCCCATAAACGATGTTAGATTGTTGGCGGTAGTGTGTTCGGCTCCGGTTCAGTAGATGTTCAATACTGGACCATATCGATGTTGGCGCAAAGGAACGAATAACGGTCGATTGGGTTTTTGCAGCACCAAGCAGTGTGAGTGTGATTAACGCCACGTGCAGTTAATGAGTGACTTATGATAGATGGGGCGACGTAAAAGTGAACTGTTCAATATCGAACGATTATAAAATTTATCACCTACTCGATATCATTGTGGATACAGAAACCCAATCGAAATCGGATCATCGAAATAATACGTCAATAGTCCCCATCTATTCATTTTCCCTTTGGATTGCGAACAACTTTTGGTTGGCGGGCAGATGTTTGTCGCCATGTCACTGATTCCCATGTCGCTCTTACGCTAAGCTTTTCAACAGGCTGTTTAATTCTAATAAACTATATACAAATAAGAATATTGTGGCTATCTGGCCATTACTTGGCATGGATGGATATTCTGGCGCAACAAGGCCAGATCATTGGGATCCTGCTGCCGAATCGAGGATATCAACTTGATCGTGACGCTCAGGATGATGAACTCCATAACCAGGCCAACCGCTCCGAACATGGTCTGCTTAGCCGCATTTGTTGCTCCAGATGCCCAGCTCACCTGAATCAAGTACATTCGCACTGCACAGTTCACCAACAAGTAAATGCAATAAACGGCCAGCAAAGGTGCTCGATAATGTCTAGCCCCAGCATAGCCAATAACTGGGGCCACCGTCGCGAATAGCAGGACTAAAATCTGGGAGTATTGCAATGCAACGACAGCAAACCAGAGAACGACGGCGTCAATCATCACGAATACAACCAATACTTTAGAAAATTGGAACGCCTCCGTCGCTTTTCGTAGATTCTATAGGCATTTGAGTCATTCTTATTTCAAACGGTGGGAGTAAAGCACTAACCTCTCGACTGGTCTGATTCGGCTCAAAGTTGCTAATTTGTTCACGAACGGCCTGAATGATGATGTCGTCACCGTCGACTGGGTCCTGACAGCCAGGTCAAAATACGATTTCAAAGGACCCAGCGCACTGCATTTACTTGTAGGGGAACGTCGAAAACGATGACCTCCTCTTGGTCTTGAAGCATGGAGGCATATTGGGCATCGGATATGACCCGATCTGTTCTCACCACCATCTGAATAATTGCCATGTCCCCAATGTTGTTCGATGACATATTATCGCCATCATTGAGCTCCTTCCCGCTAAAAATCAGTCTCTGCAGATGAGCTGGAATGCTCCGTTGCGCCTCGATTTTCGCTTTCAGCTCGCCGACCGTGTCGCTGGCATTGACGCCGTCGACCTGAATGGTCTGGCCAGCGACACTGCGTATTTGGATGATCATGATTGAGTTCTGTGCCCTAAGTTCTTCCCCATGATCGCGCGGTCATGACTCATCTGTATGTGACTCATCTATCATCTTCAATTAACATCGTCAATCTCACCACCTTATCCTTCCAACGAAATCCCATTTCGGTGATGCGGAACATTCAACAAAGATGTTCAGCAGCACCCTTTTGCTTTGGAATCCGGTTCCAAAATGGTTTATGTTCTCGCAGCTAGCGCCGGTTTTTTTACTGCTTGTCTGGCTGCCTTTATACGCTGAATAATCTGATTGTGGTGCTAACAAGTGAGTCAACTGTGCAAAATAATCCCAGCAATAAGCGCCAAATGAACATTGGATAATTTATTATAAATCGCTTGTTGCTGGGTTGGTCAGAATGCTGGTCCATGTGAGGACGATCACCGGCCAGACCATGGACATTAACAATGTAGACGAAAAAGGAACGGTTGCCGACCTGAAACTCGTGCTGGAAAGACAGCAGAATCTACCAGCGCATCTGCAGCGAATCATTTTTCGCGGCCGCGAATTGCTGGACGGCGATCAGTTGTCCAGATGCCTTGTCGTCGAGGGGACGATCGTCCAGGTCATGGTTCGGCCTGAGCCACGATTGTCTGACGCCCAGATATCGCAAGCTGTCCACAATATGCAAAGCCCCGATACCACACCTCCTCCCCTGATATACAATATCCCTTCCATAACCGTAGTACCCATTGTCGCAATGCAAACGGGGCACTTGCTGAGAAGTGATATTAGGTCGAGCGTAGAACGCTACCGATCAGGATCAAAAAAGCCTTCAATCAATCGACTAAAGTTCGCGTAATCGCGGTGTTGGATGCGGCGATCCTATGGATGGCGCTCATCATTGTCAGCCCGATGTTTGTTATTTGTGGTCTGATCGCGTGTATTGGATACTGTAAGTTCCTGATTGAATTTGAGAAGAAATCGGACTGCATGATCAACGTTGATTTGCAATAGATGGTGCTTGTAATTACAGCGTTCCATTGCTGTTAATATTTCAATCGTTTCTGTTAATAGTGGTGTCGACGACCGTTTACATGGTCATAGAATCGGGTGGGAAATTCTGGTATATCGGGTTAGCTAGCGTTGCCTGGCATGTCTACGCTCTAACGCAAACCCAAATCCTGATATTCTGTGTTCGAACCTTGGATTGCGGCGACGTATCGGCGTTGCGCTCGGTGGAAACCCAAGAACAGGCTACGCCATCTCCCCTGGCCAGAGCACATTCTGCCGAATATGCAGTCAATCAAGCGACTCATGGCTATCCAGGCAGAGCTACATCGTTGCCCACTTATTACCAATATCGCCCAAGCGAACCAGTATTGTCAGCTCCCAATCGGACTCGTCCGTTAGATTGACTCTCTCCACAATCGAATCATAATTTTGATTGACCCGCCTGGTATTCTGACATCGGACCATCAGGCCCCATCAGATCGTGTCGATGTAATAAAAAGTTGTTAAGATGTCGATTATGGTGCCGTTAACCAGCAACAGGGGGTCTAGATTGTGGTCCAGATCGTTGCTAGTGGGCTCCGTTGGTCGTATTTACCAGCCGGAATGTTCCAACATTTTTTCCACACTTCTCGTTGGCCGTCTTTGTATCATCGCCAGCAGAGTCGATCGAGGTGCACCGTTCGTTATCATAATGTTCATCACTGCTGAATTAATCTCCAGCGACTAGTTGAGTCTCTCGCTCCTTTTTCCATTGCTTCATCTTTAAGGGAACGCTTCTTGGCGTTCCTTAAACGATGCCTTCACTGATTTCTCCATCATCGCCTGTTCAATCTTGAAGACTCGATGACACGACGCGAGATTTTACCCTTCACGAGAGGCTGGAAGTTCATTCGGCAGTGCTGAACATGAATACGAACGGTGCACCTTGATCGACTCTGCTGGGCGATACTATTGTAGAGGTCTGGACCCATACCTGCTTGTTTGCTGCGCCAGGATGACGTGTAATCGCAGTACTTTCTGTTGAACACGAAACCCTTGATTGGATGGTCAGAGTAATGTCCAAGAGATTAGGGCTGCTTTAGACGACGTTGATCGCTGTTGATCCCTGCCATTTCATCTTATGTAAACATCGCCCCTATATTGAGTTCAGAAACATCGGTGATGATGCCGCCATTTATGCCCAGAAACATCTTTAAAATTCTTGGAATATGCAAAAGACCGGCGTCCTGGATATATTTTGGGCGCTGACCATGGACTTCTGTCGTGACGATAGGTAATCTGTTCAATTTTGGCACCACTCCGTATTACCAACCGATACTCGGTGTTTCGGAAGGAGAGAGCCCTGGTTTGCTGGCGCCCTCCCCAAGAAGCACATATCACATCTACTGGTGTGCTTCAATACTCTGTGTGGCAATATATTAGACCTGGTGCGAAATCGTAATCGAAAGAAAGAGCCCTGGTTTGCTGGCGCCGTCCCCAAGAAGCACATATCACATCTACTGGTGTGCTTCAATACTCTGTGTGGCAATATATTTAGACCTGGTGCGAAATCGTAATCGAAAGAAAGAGCCCGTTCCTGATCCCGAGCCAGGTCGTTCAACCTGTCAACGACACCATCAGATCAACGTTGAGATGAAACAAAATTGCGCCGATTAGTGTGGGTGGGGCAGTGGTAGAGTGTATTGCGGCAATACATATTTCATGAATGGGTGTTGGGAGGTGATAACTTCATGCAGCTGGCATCCGATGCATGGTCTCCCTCGACCAGCCCATTATCGACCAGCCCCTTGCTCAACGAGGGCGTTGCCGACAGTTGCGCCTCCGTTTATGTATTATCCAGCCTGAAATCCGCTTGCGATGGGCAGGTACGGGTCCAGCTGCATCTGGCGCTGATGTACAAAGTAATTCGCGTTGAGGGTAAATATATCATGTTGTTGTTGTTGCATTTCTTCTTCACTATGGCTGTTATGTCTGCTGTTCACCATATACGCAATCAGTTTTTCGGTCGATCTCTTAACCGTGATAATCTCGCCCTCAGAGTGTGTGGAAAATTTCAAGATAGTACTCATACAAAACGCAGAAGGACTTCCAATGGAAAGGGGTCGTATTGGTCCAAGCAGTCAAATGCATTTTATTTATTCGGAGTATAACATAGTTGTTGCTTTAGATATGTCAGCTCTCTGCAATTCGTATATTTTGCTTGTTTTTTAGTTTTTTACAGGTCGCCTTCAATGGCTGCAGCGTCTATGCAAAGTACGACCGTTCTCATTGACGAATGCTCTCTATGTCTTCAGCGCCTTTTACAATATCTTGTTCGTACTGCAGAAGAGTTTCCCAGGAGCTTAAGATCGCCTGTACCGAAGCTGGTTCTTTCTGTTATTGCATGTGATCATACCAGTGTTTTGCGGTGTATTGTGCACAACGTGGAGCTAACGTTGGGTTCGCTGTCTGAAATATTACAAGTCATCGAGCGTCGCTGCTGTAAACTTGAAGATGAAATCATGAACTTTCCGCTTGATATATCATCGAGTGATGCGTCATTTATCATAGCCTGCGCCCTATTAGCTCATGATCGCATGCCAGCTTTCAATTGTCCGATCACGTTTTTGCTAACGGATGGTGTGCTCTCGGCTCCAGATATCGGCACTTTTGATAGCGTTTTTGCTTCAATCGCTTCAAAAGACATTATGGTCCACAGCGTAATTCTCACGTCCAAGACTTCCCATTTTGGATTTGTTCCCGATCCAGGTTGGGTCTCTTGCGAAGCTAGTTTGCGTTCGGGTGTTTGAAAATGTGTCTAGATTTTTTGGATATGGTGTCTCAATATTCAGGAGGGCTGTCGCTGACAAACGAAGACTTCTCACTGTCTGTTATCGACGCCAATGCGTTGATATTTTGTAAAAAATCTGGAATTACACGTTCAGTAGCAAAGTCCCAGCTAATATCATCGCTGTTTTGCTTGAAAGTTAAAGAGTATTTGCTGGATGTCAACGTTGGGGCGCTCCTCTGCTGCCGAATAAAAGAAGGTTTCAAAAACGGACGCGTCTCTAATGTCAAAGCCGGTGGATTTTCAATATCGTATGTCTCATTTCTCTGTTATTTGTACTTTTTTACGACAACGTTGCAGGCTCGCTTTGGTGTGGAAGCCAATTGTGACCGTCGAATACACTGTGCAAATACGGCATTTAGACAATCCACGTGTAGTAATCAAAGTCATAGCGTTGGTGACGTCTTCACGTGTTTTTACTGGGTTTTTCATAGTCGTTTTGTAGGCCTGACGAATTTTTGAGGAAGTTGCAAGTACTGCAGAAATCTAAAAAGCACCGCAGTCCCACGGTTACTATCAGTACAGGTTTGTACTGGATTGAACCAACGCCGTTCATGGCGATTAAAGTTTACCGATTAGGTCCTACGGTTGCACCTCAGCCATTGATTCTTCTTGAACGTTTATCGAACATTGTAAAAACTGATCAACTCCTTGCTCTACTGCACTGTTTGGAGCTGCATGATATTGTCCCAGCGGATCCTTTGTAAATACAACCTTTTTCATTTGAAGCGTTTTGATTGTTTTTTAATTCAGGCACCCAGCAGCGCTTCTGACCCTCTCCAAAGCATCGGTAGTCCATGTTTACAGATTTTCTTCAAATCGGAGTACGTGATGCAGTTTTTCAGGATCCTTCGTTACTGTCGAAAATTCTTTCATTTTCGCCAACAATGTGGAAACGCTGGCTTACAGTTAGGCGCATTGACATGCTATGCCACCTTCCTCCGAATTCCTTCAATGTAAGTATCTATGAGGTATCAGTGCCTGAGTTTTCAAATGCTAAACAGGAACGACAACATATCAACGAGTCGATTAATTTTCGACTTGCTTCATGGAGCAGCTCTGTTCATGGCAAAGTCTATATAAAAAGCATGACCACCGATGTTCTTTCAACGTCTATGTAAGTGTTTAGTATCGCAATCATAAACATGCTTGCTTATCCAATCATGAACATCTGCAGGATTGGCTCCACGTATTGGTCGTCGGGCCATTCCCCTCCGATCCCAATATGTTTGATTCGCGTTTTTTGGCATAGCGCTACATTAGCGACGCTCTATATTGGGTTTACTTCCACCGTCGCGTCGGATATCGAAACTGAACTTTCTGCAATCAAGGTTCAGCCCGTCTAATTGTTTTGCAGCGATGGTTTTATAATATTTATTCAGGATGCCCTCTGCGTACCCGACGAGTTATCTTCAATTGTCACGTTTCCGTATTCCTTTTTAGGTCCCACTTTATTGAGGCTCGACCCTTCCGATGGGATCTACGCTCAAGTACACCTCGTTTGTTCCGCAAACTTGATCTCAAAGTTCCATACAGTGTTTTCAATCTGGCGCGGACAATGACGATGGTCTCGATCCTGCTGAACACGACATGGATAGCATGGGAACAACATTGTCCGCAAGATCTCGCTCGTTTAGCAATCCCAATTTCATTTCCAACTTATCCGAGCAAGAAGCAAGCAGCTTACAAGCAACCCCTGCGGCTGTAACCAGTCATGCAGTTCGCCCAGATATATCAAAAGACTCGGTTGAAAGCTCTCTTCCGAAGGCCATTCTGCGTTCATTCATGAATTGCTGTCAACGTACCTACAAGATTTACAGGCCAAGGTTTGTTGTTCAAGTCTTCTCGACTAGCTAGTAAGAGTATTTTTTTCTCAGTACACTGCAGTCATTTTTCCAGTATATAAACTCAGCACGAATTCAAGATGGGTTTCAAGTCATTGTTTCGGAACCGCTGTCGTCGACATCATATTTTGCCGAGCTTGAAATTTCAGCTGGGCGGATGATCAATTTTCAGTTTGCAATATGCATTACCGCCCCTGATGAAGTATCACCATTCGGTATGATTCAAATCTTTTGCTGATTGGTTTCTCAGATTTTAATCGAGTCGTGGCTTGATCCTGATGAACCTAATCGTTCACTTATCAAGGAAGCATCTGAAGCTTTTTTTGATCGTATTGTTTCATATTTTGACTCATGTGATGTATTCCATCTGCAAGCAATTCGCGCGTTTTACGCCATTGTCGAATGCTCGTACAATTCTCAACCTTTCATGCTTTCATGTGAGGATTCACTGACACAATACAATAGTAAAATTCGGTACGTCATCAGCAATTATTTTTTTTTCGTTTGAAAATTTTAAAACAGAGTTAATCGATGCACATCGGAGTGCTTTTCCGAGCACAATATCGATTTTGATATGGTACCGTTGATTCGCTGCTCAAGGCCTTGCATCGTTCCATTGAGATTTCCTAAAGGTATGTATCACTCTGCTGTGTTTGCCATCGGCGTTTCAAGTTCACTTCTCCAGGACTTTCAGCCTCTCAGACCTCCGTGTATGAATCCTTGTCCCGTATTCCTGTTCTGACGGAAATCATTCCTGGTTCATGCTTTGCTCATGCTGTTTCTCCATCGCTACTTACGTTAGCTGTTGTGATGTCGGATGCTTTGTTTAATAACGGTTTTGATACGTAGACATGTTGTCTGATGTTTTGTTAAGCTCATGATGTTCCAGACTTTCCCAAATTTTATTCGCCTACAACGTGTTCGTCACTTCACGATTGGGTCATGTTGATGTTGCCGCAGTTGCAAAGCGTCACTGAGGAAGGCAAAAACACTTCCTCAGTGGCGATCTTTGAAGTCTGCATTGAAGATGTCATCAGTTATCGCATGGCGGACGAGTCTGCCCTAAATGGTGTTAAAGACTTCGCTACAGTTCCGGCTTCAGATCGTAACTCCACCGTGCATTCGCACAAGTGTGCCCATTCTTCCGAAATCGTAGGTCCTCTTCTTTGTGCATTGACGGGACGCTGAACGTTGTTACTCAGAACGAACTACGTCGTCTTATTGAAAAATCGCATTCAGCTCATTTTATCCGAGGTGTATTCAGCGATATTCTTTTCGGGAACGCTGTCCCGGACGAAGATTTACGAACGGTTATCATAAGGATCAGTGTTCTTTCTTTCTTTAATTCAGCTGTTTTGCAGGCATTTTCGTCGTGCACAGAGTATAGAAACCACATCGATATTACCAAGCTATTACACATCAGCGATAGTAGCATAATTCGCCGTAATTTGCAGAAATTTCTTCAAAGCGATTTCAAAGCAATACCTAATTATCCATCGCACTTCATATATACCCCGAACCGTCAGAGCTGTTTCTTTCCTAAAACAATACCTAACGATTTTTTTTCAGGTATTTTCAATGACAATGCTGACGAGTCCGGTGATGATTCCGATGAGGAAACCCTCTCAAAATCTTCCCATGATTTACATTCAGATGTATTGGTGACAGAAGGTTTATTATATTCTGCTTATATATTTTTGCCTTCAGAATTCTATTGGTCAAGGTCGCAACCCATTTTTTTGTCGTATTGAAATTGTCTCGAAACCCTTGTCGGGAACTGAGTCAGTCGTTCCGATTTGTTCTTGTATTTTTCTAAGTGAGGGAGGCGAAAGCGACTTCGCCGGTGAGGTTGTCGGGCAGGTTTTGATCCGAGTTGTTGTCTTGACTCCTCCTGATGTAACCGTGGACAATCCTGGATCGTAAGTAGCCCACATCCGCCATTCAAATTTTGTCTCATCGCTTTTATGGCCCTTCAAATTTAGGCCAAAAGTTCAGTCAGGAGATAACAGAAGAATGAAGCTGCAGAGAAGCAATTCTGTCTCCGTCATGCCGTCATTTGTTCCATCGCAAGCATCGTCTGTTATTCCTTTACAACCCGTAGTCCACCACTTCTCTTCGCTTCCTGCGAATATTCGGAGGCTCATATCCGCTGTAGGTTCCCGTAGAGACTGTTCCAGTTTACCTCGATCTCATTTTTCTTCTCAGGCTTTCCGAAAATTGAAAAGTATTATTTCAGATCAGCTGCTTCATGCACTTTTTTGTAAACATAGAACTTCAAAGCCCGAAGTTCTTGCGAATGTGATGCCTGAAGTTCAACGCCATTTTCAATGCTTAAGCAAAACATTTCGACAAAAAGTTATTGTTCCGTTAGAATACGTCGTTCCAACGGGTTCTGCATTCCCAATAGATGTTCTGTTCCGAGAATTGCGGACGTTTATCTCAATTCATCTAGCCACACCGACATGTTTTGTCTCAATCGAATCAGGTTGCTGGGTTTTGATAACGATTTCCGATGATGTTGCCAGTGCTTCCATCATTGTGCATGCCAGAGAAGGTTCAATTGAGTCACCATATTTGGTGATACATCAGACGCTGGTTCAGTGCATCGTTCGAGTCAATCAGCTCGGTCTTCTTGAGCATATGCGCCTGACACGGTCTGCCCCGCAGCTGCTCATCCCTGTAGATCCTGGTGAGTTTCAAAGGTCTAAATACTCATGCCCGTGTATCATTACTCATCGACTACGTTTACATTCTCGGCTTACTATTCCGGTTGCGCTGCGAGCACTTTCTGAAACGACTCTGCACCCTTTTTCAGTTTCTGACCGTCGATTCGTATATGTGTATCAACAAGAAAACGGCAGCATATTCTATCTTCGACTTTCCAGTTCTGACAGCCCGGTGGAGGCCAATGAAGAAACTGCATTCATTCTGTTGGAAGTCTTCGGCATCAATTCACCCGATGAAGAAACACGTTTGCACTTTCCTGAGCTATTGCAGTCACGGCTCAATGCTATGGTGTTGTCGCTATTGTCATCACTTCTTTCTCGAAATCAGAATTTTAAGTGGGGTCCCACCGATCTTCACCTTATCCGGCCGTACAATTCTTCTCCCACAAAGGCGATTCATTTTCCATTGCCAGCTGATATTAATCGTGACGCGTTTTTTTTCCTCCTTCTCAATTCACAAGCGTTTCTACGCTCGTTTCTGATGACGCTACATTATCTGCTTCATGATAACCTACCATACAGTTTAGAGGATGATGTTCGAAGGTGGTCATGGAGAGATTTCAGTTTCGTATACAATTTTGGTACGTGGTGTGTTGATAGCGACCTTAAACTGATGGGTTTTCGTTCGATTTCTCAGATGGTCGGTTCGCAAGCTCGAAGTCAGTTGATCATGGGGTTGCTCTGGTGTTTGGTTCATTGGCGACAATCGAAGACTCAATGTCGATCATCCGATCTGCTCGCTCCTGTTCAAATAGTTTCTTACCTTCTACTAATTCATCCGGGGTCGTTGCCGCCATACCGCTTGATCCAATCGCCGGTATAAAAATTAGTTCCCTCACGGTATGCAACCCAGCCTCGGTTCGTTGTAGGTGGTATATCGCCTATGGCGTCTGTTCAAGAGTCGTGCTGCTCCACAGATTCCACATCGGAACTATCATTGTTGGTTGAAATTTGGGCGCTTGGAACCGTCGACATTGATTTTGTAATACAAGAACTATCTGTACTCGTAAATCAGGTATGCATTTATCACATTGCTGTCTATTCTTGACGATTGGCTAGGCCATTATGCAATACAGGATTGAAAAAACGTGGCAATATTACAATGCCAAGTCTTTGCCATTTTGCCAAATAAGTTCGCTTCTCTCGCAAGCGTTACCTTTTCAGGATCCAACCGTGCGCGTAACTGAGTTCCACCTACGATTGTGCGTTAGACAAGCATTTAAAATCGTCGGCCCTGTAACCATTTTATCTTAGGGCGACATGGGCTTTACCTTTAATCGTAGACGACCTTCAGGCGATGCTTGTTTCTATACACGACTGTTTTTCTGCCCAGATGTTTCTGTTCTGTAATGGGGAGTGGCAAAAACAGTTTGCTTTACCAGAGTCAGTATGGTGTGATTATCGACCTTTGTTACATTTAAAGTGACTTTAGTGGACAAAACGACTTGTTTTTGGTCGGAGGAGTCATGGAATCGGGTTTGCCTCCCTCCAAATTCATGTGCTTTCCTCATATTATTGGTGCCGAGTCTGGTTACGTTTCTGCTGGTGTCGGCAAAAGCACTATTCTCGCCCACCGTTCCTCTTTTATCATTGTGTCTTTGTCTAGCGAAAAAGTTCAAATAACAATTTACAACTGGAAAAGCACCCTAACTACGCAACTTGGTAATTAAGCGTTGCTTCTCATTGCTTGATCTCTACTTATGTAGATCGTTATTACGCTATTACAGTCAAACAATCATCTAAGTTGCTGTCATGGTGTCGTTTTCGCATGCACCTGCTCGATAACATTCTGCATCAAAAACTTGGCCTGTTTCGTCACGTTTCCTCGGTTCCACCGGCCCCAATCCTGTCCTCAAACGACATGCCTGTTTATCAAGCGCGATTCACTGTTGACAACATAAACGTGCTTGTTGATAATCAGGTTTCGTGTTTGACGGTGGATTTTTGTCACACGATATTATGGGCTAATTTCCGGTTTTTGTCAGACACCGCCTCGTCATGTATTTCATGATGTTCAACAACCGGAAACAAGGTGAAGAAGCATGGTTTTTTGCACAATCCGTCTGATATCCCCGTAGCGCTCCTCCAAACGAATATCCCAATCGCAAAGAACGCCCATTAAATCGTTTTGAGGTAGTTTCCTCAAACTATATGCATGGCTGGCCTTCGTCTGACGTCTGTTTCATATTCAGGCGCGTCGACGTATAACGGCTTCTCGCACCCATCCTGTACTCGCCGCATCCGCTGCCGGAAACATATCCATGCAACGGTTTGGCACTGTGTTAATGGGGCAAACTGCTCCTGAGGAGTTATGCTCGTTTCGCACGAGGTGATCGGAGTGCCTGAGCATGGTTTTCCATTGTCTTATTCGAATGTTTCGTGCAGAGAATTCATTCAGGATCCCGTCACTCGCCATGGGAAAAGTTTTTTGCTAGTTGCCAAACGGCTTCGTGAAGAGGCAGAGCGCGTTTCACGCCGCCAGTTCTGCGCATTGATTTGCGAAGGCGATAATCCTCCGGTTGCCACACCTTCCTTGCAGCTTCAATGGATCGATATGATTTGCAACCACGCCGTTGCGCTCAAGGTCTGCTTTAATATCGCGGTCGACTTTTAATCAACTTTAATCGCCCAGCTACAGCAAAAGTCGTTTACGTTTCAATTCTTCATGAACATTGACAGCCCGGTCGAGTGTAACAACGGTGCCGTGGAGCCGTTTGCAGAAGAATTTGCCAAGTTTCTAAGCCGCAAAGAAGGGTTTGATTCGTTGATATCCGTCTCGGTCTCTAACTGTAATGGAAATGTCTGTAAATGCATCGTCGTTCTGACACATTGTCAGCTACAACGGGCCCCGTACGTCATTGCCTGTTGAGGAAATTTGTAGTACCAGGGCTGATTATGCTCATACGTGTCGGTCATCAGATCAGTATGTTTTGTCACCGCTCTCACCATTTTGCAGCTGATCGTCTCCCCGTTGACCATTAGCTGCGATAGTTTCCTGTTTGAGCTAAAACCGGGTGTAGCCAACGACGATTTAATTCAAAGTTCTATCACCGCATTTGAAATGATTGATATCCACTGCTTCATCGAAGAGTTCCACACACTGCAGATTTTCGACTTCATTAACGGGCGCGCGACGTTTCTTGACAGCTACCATGGTGTTTAACGTGGTCTTGCGCTGTTGTCGTCATATCTTATATTGTTAACTGTAGGGTTTTTGGATCTGCGCGGAACGTTAACAACTATATATGAAAGCGGCTCTCCATGTCTGATTCGGATCTCAATTGAATCGTTTGCAACGTTTCCAAACACATTTTCCTATTTGCGATCGAATGCCAAGCGTTTCGGATTATCGAGCAATGCAGAATACTTGTTTAATCCTGATTTTGTGGCATTTTCTTTGAGCGATGTGTTCGTTCGCACAATTTCCGGTGAAAACACAGAAACCGGGGTAATCGTATCGGAACTTTTGCGCCACATCCTTGTGTTGTGCCAAGAAGAGTTACGTAAAGAGCAGCTGTGGAAACAGCTGACCTCATACGTGATTGCTGACGTTGTCAAAATGGAACGCGGCGATATGCAGCGATTTCACTGTCTGAATCTTGAACTGTTTGACCCATCATTATCTCGTCTTTTCGATTGGTATGTTTCTCTGTCTAGTGTGCCCTGTTCGTGAATAACTAGGTTTAGCCTTGCGTCTATTGAACCAGCCGCAATACTCTCTCATTTGAGGTCGTCATTTCTCAATGTCTGCAATGATATTGTACGTATTCTCACGTTTCTGGTACATCAGCAATCGTTGAATGTTGTTGTAACAGGTTATCGGCGATGATCAGTTGTCCTCCTTATTTATTGGTTGCGGTGACGTCGGTGTCATCATTTCACGATCTCCAGATATTGCATTTTCCAGTGTGGCCCTGTGTGGCGACGAAGCTCTCGATGCGCAACGGAAATTGCTTTTGGCTCAGGTTGTCAACAGCTGTTGCAATTTATTATGGAGAAAATGTTTCCCGGATTAGAAATTCACTGTCAATTATTGAGAATATATACAGTATATATATATAATATGGTTAGCACAGCCTCATCGTGAAAATGTCTGCTTGGATCGCTTTCGAAATCTGATGACGGTCATTGTCGCAACCGCAGCGCTCAAGGCAAACCTGTCCAGAACATCCATCAGCATTTGTTTTCAGTCGTTTCCCGCAGCGATCAAGACCAAGTGAATGCATAAGCTACATGTTTCTCGGGCGACGTTGGGAAGTGAAGGAAATCGTCGATTCTTTTCCTATGAAGCACGCCCCCAACGCTATTCCCGTTGCTCTCGAGCAAGTCGACGAAGAAGTCGGTTTGCGAATCGGGCGATATTCGGGACATCATCTCCGGGGCGTCCATCGAGACGAAAATGTTTGACGGCGGCGGTCTAAAAAAATGGGTGCAGGGTTTAGCAATGATCGGCGGTGCCGTTAATCTGTGATCGATTACGCGCTGCCGAGTATTCGCTCGTAAGGTCGGGCGACCCCAACCTGACCAGCAATCGGCTCGTCAGCCAATGATTCCAGACCAAGGCTGGCTGATTTCCTTTGGCACCATCCACGATTGACCAGGTACACACTCCCATCGCTTGCCGTAAACGGAGCTGCAAAAAACGGGCTATTCGGTGAACTTGGAAAACAGTCTCAACCGTCGATGAACATTAATAAACCAGGTTGAAAACAAAAAACATTCTGGCGCGAGTGTGTTTGGCGACGGCGAATGGCGCTATGGTACCGATGATCTGATATCCCAGGCCACCAGTTGATATACCAGATGACCCATGATCGGTGGCGATAGTCGATGGCCCTCCTCTCGGCCCGACCAGGAACTGTTGCCGATCATATCGCCCTGGAGGCAGGGCGACTTTACTCCACAGCACAGGGCGATCGGTCAACGGGATCGCGTCCCCATCGAGTTGCGCCCGGCGCGCCTCGATCTGTGCCACCTTCTCCCGGCGTCGTTGTAGTTGCCAGGCCCCCAGGGCGGCCGTACCAGCACTGCACATGGAGAACACGCCGCATCCGATAACATCCATCGCCTTCATATCTCGCGCAATATCGCTGTCTATGTTCAGCCCCAATCTGCCAAGGAGATATTGCCCTTTTGTCATCTCGACCGACTCTCAACAATGATCGGTTGAAGCAGAGAATACAACGTGGAAAGAATCAGATCACGTTTTACAAAGTTCAAGGATTCAGATCAAGTTCTACAAAAACTGTTTTCTTCAGGTCAATCCACATCAACTAAACCAGATCATGACCGAATATGATGACGATCAATCTTTGACCTGACTAACAGTTAAGGACGCTATCTCCACCAGGTCCAATCTAATTATTAACAATTCCAATGAACAGGTTGGCGAAACTGGCGATCATCACGATATCATTGGGGGTTTACTGCACCGTTCTCACGATCGTTTTGCTGAACCGAATCTCGTCCAAACAGGACCAGTTCGAGCGCGAATTTCCACAGGCGATACTGACCTGGACATGGCGCTGTCAACAGATGGCGAAAATGCCAACCGGAAGGACTGGCCATCTGAATCTCCAACCGGAAACAATCCATCTTCGTCAATTCCTGAAGCAGTTCATCCGATGGTATCACGATGTCGCTCCATGGATGGAACGTCGGGTTGGGGTGTCGCAGGAAGACGTTGCCCATCTGGCTGAGAAGGGAATCAGAATCGGCGGCGATAACGACGTTCGCTTCCCCTTTGCCGCCCTGTTCTACACGTTCTCGAGACCATTATACGCCGATCTGGGATGGAAGGCCAAGTATTTGAATATCATGATCTCCGAGGAGTTCACACGATCGCTTCAGGTCGGAGCCGCCGATCAGATCATTATCGCACTGGATAAATGAAAATTAGTTGCTAGTGTGAGTTTAATTCCTCAGTTTTATTGGATTGTCAAATAAATCCAGATCAGGTTGTCTGGGGATATCTCACACGATATGTTGTCGAGAGAAGCAGAGCAGGTGCGGCCCCCAATAATACTAAACGGGGGTAAAATCACCAACACGATGTCGACGTGAATTGAATAGTTGAAGGGGAACATATCCCCAATGTGTTGTTAAGTGATTGTGTCAGATCAATCCGCTGATCAGAATAACGAATTCCTAATGGCGTCGACAGTTATTCAATTCAGTTTCCGACTTCTCTGGTCTCATTTGTAATTCACATCGGACACAGATTCCTGATATCGGCCCATGGAATCAAATGCTCAATGTTCGCCCAGTATTGCGCCAATTCAGCGATTAGTGAACAACCGCTCCAGTTCTGTGTTTGGCCAATGTGGCGCCATTTGGGACTGATATTGTGTGCGGCCTCGTGATGAATTAGGGTTTTGAGGGGGAACACAAGGCCAATGGGGATCTGATCAGACCGGGGTCTGAACCACAGAACACACACCAGGTGCGGAACAGAACTCATCGGTTCGAACGGTGTCGTCAACCTCCTGCACCGTCTTCCTGACAAAACGGGAGATGATTCCCAGATCGCACCACATCGATCAAGGGGATCTTGAACCGAAATCTGCCGATCCCCCTGTTGTTATCGCCATATTAGATACCGGTATCGGTCGACACGATCGCCATCCTCGCGCCCGTTCATTCCATCATTGACAGGTGTTGATCCAAATGCCCAAGGATTACAGGTCACCTCCACGAATTTGCCCAAAATCATCGGTAAAACACCAGAGATCGCCCGAGTTGAGCTCGATCGCCCCCAGAGATCCGCTGATGTATTTTTCTATAGATCTAATCGATTGCAGTGGCGCTGGTGATATCGCGATGGTCCAACGCCCTATCGACCTCCAATCGAGAACCGTAGTCGGAAAGACCGGGCGAATATTGCACATTCCTGACGACTGGATCACAATGATCACCACCGCCCAAATCAATGACAACCGTACCGAGATGGTCCAGGTCGTGATGATCAGGTCGCTGATGGTGGTCGATCAGGGGTTCGGGTTGGGGTCGTGGAGGCGTATAGCCTATTCCCCCGACCGCTGGTCAAACGGCATCGCCACAAGCGGAACGAACCGTTCACCGATCGTAATCGGACCGTTGAGCTGAATCTGCACGGCGACCTGTCCGATTGCCAGGTATGATGTGGTTCATTGATGATCTCGGGTCAGATCATCATCGGTTCGCTGTAGAAACGGGGCGACGATGAAGCGGCCGCCGATATCGAACTGCGATTGAAGGAGTAAACTGGTCTGAACTGCTCTTGAAACATCGCCCATCAATCTCTGGGTTTTTCTCAGGTTGAAATCGCTGTCAGAGAAATACGATGTTCTCGATATCGGTCCTGTTTTCGACGCGATAATGTTCATGGACTCAGATGGTAATCTGTTATTGGTGGCGCGTCCTTGATCACGATCTGATCTGGGATCGCCATAATAGGTCTATGGCGGATCGCTATTGATACCGCCTGTGATGGCAGATTAGAACACGCCAAACTCATCAAGGAATATCGCTTCGATAAACAGTTCTCCACATTCGGCAGTGAACTGTTATCCTATTCGTTCAACGTGTCAGAACGACACACCCTCGTCCAGACAATCGTCTCGCCCTCTGACATGTTCCCCCGAATCAGATACGAATCCGGTGGTGTTCTGTCGGTTGTGACAGTGGCAGGTGATGATGATGTTGATCGCCCCGATCACCACCGCACACCCTCAATCCCTCGTCATCAGGATCACATGGCACCCATGTCGCCGGTATTGCAGCTGCACATTTCCCTGGACAACCGCATCTCGATGGCGTCAATCCATCGGCCCAGATCATATCGATGAAGATTGGCGACACCCGATTAGGTGGGTGTTGGTGTGTCGCCCTAACACATCCCCCTTTTATCGCAATCGTGGTCAGGTTCCATGGAGACCTGTACCGCCATGATCAGGGCATTAACCGCCTGTATCAACTCCAATGTCGATATCGTCAACATGTCCTATGGTGAACCGACATCAGTTCCCAATCACGGCCGGGTCTGTCATCTCCTCAATCAGCTCGTCCATAAACACAATGTAATTCGATCGATCGCCCCAATCCTATCTCCTCCCTTTAATCCAACCCCAGATCGTGTTCGTCGGATCAGCTGGCAATGCTGGTCCAGCCCTATCGACGGTGGGCGCCCCGGCCGGTACCACCGACGGCGCCATCTCGGTCGGGGCGTTCGTCACATCGGAGATGGCGCAACAGGTACAGCTGTTGTTGGGGCGTTTGGTTGATCGATCGAATGGCCCATAGCTGTATTCGGTGCGATGTGATGTTCCGCCACAACAGACGACCTGGTCATCGCGAGGTCCCTGTATTGATGGCGGTCGAGGGGTGACGATATCGGCACCGGGAGCGGCGATCGCCCCTGTTCCAACATGGACTCTCAACAACAAACAGCTGATGAACGGTTGGGACTGGGGGCGAGCTCGTCCACTCCATCACATCTGTCGCTCTGATATATCGTCATCAAAGGGACGTCGATGTCGAGCCCGAACGCGGCCGGATCGATATCGAACCTGATTGGATTCTGTCGTGGTCAAGGGATATCGATCAGCCCAGCTCGGATTAGACGAGCGATTGAGAATACAGCTGTTCCTGTTGATGGTGTTGGGCCATTAACAATCGGCCATGGTTTATTGAGTACTCGACAGGCGGCCGCATATCTATCGCTCGTAATTAATGATCACCGCCATCATGATCATCGCCCCCCCCCCGATCGCTTATCGCCATTGTTCACAGCACAAGGACGATATCCGACAGGATATCCGGTTTGAGGTGGTGGTTGGCGGGTCGAATAGGGGGATATTGATCAGGGAATCACGTCAAGTTAAGGTATTGACACACACGATTGATGATGATGATGTTGATGATGATGACCCCCCAATCCCATAGTCGCCATCAATCCATTCCGTTAAGGTGATTCCCCATATTCCCGACGATACCGATAACGGTCTCTGGTTCATCATCTCGCCCTCGGTTGTCGCCGCTCTGACGCCCTCTCCCCTCTATACAGTGTCCAAGAGCCTGTTAGAACTCCATATGGCCCTGAAATGTGATTCCCAATGGGTTTCCTGTCCGATCGCATTAGTTGTCTGTAATGAGGTCAATATCCCCAATCCTCATCGTTCATTCCTCGTTCTAAACCCCAATTGTCCTATCAGGGCCGCTCCTTCTCTGTTGAGGTCAATCCATCGTCATTACAGCCCAACACTGTTTACTTCACCGAGATCGTCGCCACGATCGACGACGCTCTGTCGAACGGTGATCGCCATCTCATATTGACCCCCGAAATCGCCCGTTCTTATCACCATCGTTCTCAGGGCCAATAATCATGTTCAGAGTGCCAATAACAGTGATTATCCCATTGATTGTCGATGGAATTACCACCACAGAATTCCCCTCATTACAGTTCAAACCGGGGACGATCGTTCGCAATTTCGTTCAGGTTCCGAACGGCGCCGGAGCGGCGTTGATCACGGTCGTATCCCATGGCAACGAAGATGGGCGACAGTTCGTCCTTCACACCCTTTATAATGAGAAATACAGGAGCCATCGCGATACGTCTCATCACAAGTACATCACCGTTCATGGAACACGACGCCATCAGATATCGATTCCTGTCAAGGAGCGAACCACCCTTGAGGTCGGCTGTGGTGTTCCCGATCGCCCTCGACCGAATAATCTGATCCGATCGCCCCCCACTCGTTCAGGTGACGTTGGCACAATTCTGGTCAACGCTGGGATCGACCGTAGCGAGTTTATCGATCGAATGGTGTGGAATAAGTTCATCCCCATCCGCTCTATCCTTCTCAGGTAGTTCCCGTTCGCTGGTCGTGACGCCCTTCACCCTAATGGACCTGACCCAATCTCTCGTTCCGTCCTTCCCCCAACACAGGTGTCGATCGCGTTTCGCGAATCGACGTGACGTCGTTGCTGAAGACGGAGTCGGTCGAGCCGAGTGCCAATATCACCGATTGGATAACGCCATTGATCCCCATCTCCCCAGGTCATATCGCCATCTCTTTCTCTCCCTCATCATCATCATCACCGTCATCGCAGGTGTCATATCCGGTCTATCTGTTCGCGACACTCTTCCTAACCAACGCCACACCTACGCCCTCATCTTGACCTATAAATTCGCTCAGGTCGTCGTCGTCGGTCCCGCGATCAATCCGTGTTTGACCCCCCGAAATGACCAACAGATCACTAAATGTTCCATTATAATGGAATACCCATTGCTCAATAATCTCCTTTACGAATCCGATTTCGGCTCACAGATGTGCCATATTCACAATTCCTCTAAACAGCTCGTCCACGTATCCGACGCCTTTCCCAAGTCGATCTCGCTGGAGAAGGTGAGACCAGCGCGATCGTGTTGGCGAGATGATATCGGTCCCTGATCCGGTGATGGTGATATGATCTCAGGGCGATTACACAGTGAGGATCGAGATACGCCATGAGGAATATTCGGTGTTGGAGTCGATGAAGCTAATGCCGGCCAATCTCGTCAGGAAATTACCGAAACCGATTGAGGTCGATATCTATCGCAAGTTCAGCGACGCTGTGTGAGTTCTCCAGCCCCATTTCGGGCAATCCATTCCGCCAACTCCCCAATTGTACAGATTGCAGAAGAAGCCGCCGAAATCGGAGGTTGAGGTGTTGCACCAATATGAGGTTGGGCCATCGCATCGCCCCCGTTTGTCAATTCCCCTTTCACATCCGGTCGTTCCTATCAGCCGATCACCTACTTCGTGTCGATCCCATCGGGGCTGACCACGCCCAAAGGATTCACTCCATCGAGCTCATTACGAGGTGCTCTGTCGATCATGAAGTCGGGCGATCCCGTTGGTAAAGCCATGCAGGTCCCGATCACATATTACGCCTGTCAAGACCATGGCGCCAAATCAGGTCAATCACCTGATGATGACCATCGCTAATCCCTTCCCATCGATGTTGACTATTTCTCAGATAGCGCCATCAAGAAGGACACAGGTATGCGGTGGCGCCGACCCCGATTAAACTGCTGTTAATTGTGTTCTGGGTGAAGAAGGTGTCGATGGCGATGTCACACCGGAATCGGCGTTGAGAGATTGTATCATCGCCTGGATTGGGAAGAACTCCCAGTCGTTCGCCAATAAGTCTCTGTAGCAATGGGCCGATATCGGGTTCAATATCTGATTGGGCAATTGATTAGATACTGTCGGAAAGGGCTCGATCTGGTTCTGTCGGAATTCCCTCGCCATCAACCGGCTCTCGTGCTGAAGCTGAAAGAGATCATCAGCGATCTGGAAAGCGAGAAAGACGGCGAAAAACGGCGAGCACTAAACGACCAGGTCGGATTGTGTGTCGAACTGCAACTACAAACGGGTACTCTAATCCCATTGGAATCAGATGTTGTCGTTGTGTTCGATTATTATCGACGATATCAATATGGTGAATTTGGCGTCGGATTGCGGTGTTCGTCCACCAAAAGGTGCCAAAACCGCCCCGTTCACCAAATCGATCCAGGACAAGAAGAAGACGTTGAGTTTCGCATTGCTGGCCAGAGCGACTGGTCAGACACGATTGTCGGGTTGGTCGGATGAGATGGGGGTTCAGAGGGCCATGAAGAGATTGAGACTGTGGTGTGTTCAGATGATGATCACGAGGGATTGGACCAGACGATGACGGTTCTACAGCGATGGGTCGACCTGAATGATCCCGACACCAATCTCGATTATCTGGCGANCCAAAAGGTGCCAAAACCGCCCCGTTCACCAAATCGATCCAGGACAAGAAGAAGACGTTGAGTTTCGCATTGCTGGCCAGAGCGACTGGTCAGACACGATTGTCGGGTTGGTCGGATGAGATGGGGGTTCAGAGGGCCATGAACAGATTGAGACTGTGGTGTGTTCAGATGATGATCACGAGGGATTGGACCAGACGATGACGGTTCTACAGCGATGGGTCGACCTGAATGATCCCGACACCAATCTCGATTATCTGGCGATCACCGCCGAGTAATGATCAGCGATCGGCGTCTCTCCCGTCGCGTCTCTAACCGATCATCCACAGATATTATGTTCGCCATGGCCAATATGGTCACGCCATTCACCTGTTAAATGGTCAAGACGCCATCGTCACCAAAGATCCTGTAATTATCCCCATCTTGTGTTTGTCGCTGTGAAACCCCCAATCCTCATCAATATCGTGTGTGTCCGTTTTAGCGTCTCCACAAATTACGGCAGGATGTTCTTGGCCATCTGCAGTGGGATCATTGGATCGCCATACAAGACAATCGCCACCTTCAGGCAACACCTGATGATTGGGCTCTCTTCTAACGCAATCGCGCCCCATCTCCACAACAAAACATTAAATCACGTTCAATCTAACCGAATAGCAGCTCTATGTTTATCTGGCTAAAATAAGGAAGATCCGCTTCTTCTGTTGTTTTTTCACTGTAGTTTTTGCCGAATCAAATTCCAATAACTAGTGTGCCGAGGGCATAGAAGATAACGCCATATCACCGGCCTCAACCTGTGTCCAAAGCCCATAAACACGAGCTGTAGATGATTGCCATTGCGAGTCAATCACGTGTGAAGGGAATCGTTTGAAGATCGCGCCCGGGGGACCGGGACCTGGTCAACCAACTGTTGAGGGTACGCCGGGCGGCGATCGGAACCGTATATTCAGACCAAACGATGACCGTGAACGGGACGGAATGGCGATAGAAAGTACCCAGTTTCTGGCTGGGTTCGTGGCCTTGTCCCAGGTCGGGTTCCTGGCTTATTTCATACGCTGGCGCCTGCGTAGCAAACGGGGCCTGATCTATGCTGAAGCGAACTCGTTATCTGATGATTCGATGAAATCGGATCAGGTCGAAATCTGGATCATATTGTCACTCGTGGTGGTGTTTTCTGTGATTTCGGCGGGTCTAACGGCGATCACCATTGCCGATGTGCCATTCGCCCCGTTCCTGGAAGCCAGCGACACGTTCGCTGTTCTGCCATTTCTGTTGGTGTTGTTGGAGACGCTGATAAAGGCGCAGAGGGAGAAGGGGCTGCCAAGAACGCCATTGATCACGTTCGTGTTTTGCCTGATCGCCTTCCAGATGTTTTCAGCCCTGATTCCACTACGCTATCTGACCACATTCACTGACGTCAACATGGTGATCGCCTCCACGACCAACACGATCACGTTCGTGGCGATGATTTCCGTGAAACTCTGGACAACAATGAAACTGATCCAGGGACGAACCGGGATTAGTACCCCGTATTTGATTTGGACGTTGTCGTTGAAATCAAAGCCGTTGAATTTCCTCATATCATTTCTACTGTGCATTCATCAAGTGATGCTGATCGACGCGTCCGAGAAGATGGCGCTACTCCACAGTCTCTATGTCCGTTTGCTGATCGTGGCATCGATTGCGGTGAAATCGAATTCGAGCCCAGATTCGGGGGCGAGGGAACTGCCAGCAGACGGTCCAGGCGGGTTTAAAGAGATGTTGAGGAACGCGGAAGGGTTTCTCGTATTCCTGGCGTTCATGGAGAAGTCGGTCTGCGCCGAGAACGTCCTGTTCTGGAAAGAGGTCGAGATGTTCAAAGACGAGATGTTCCAGGCCATGACCACGGCGACCAAGAACGGCACCGATTTGGACATGGACTTTTTCCTTGACCGCGCCAGTAAGATGGTGAACAGATTTCTGATCGACGGTAGGAAACGGGCGATCAACGTCAGTAGCCGGCATATGCAGTCGCTTCGAAAACGGATGGCAAAAATCCAATCGGGTGTCAGTAAAACCTCAACATCGCAAGCGACTTCCTTGCAGGTTGTACACGCCCGCGGCGGCCACGAAAACTCGATCTCGGCTTCGGTCAAGCCCGGGGACAGCGATTTCATCACGACGATTCGTCAAGAGACTAATGAAAATGCTGATGTTTCAGCGATGATCTGGCAGGCGGCACAACCGCTGTATACTCTGTTCGACGAATGTCAAAACGAGGTGATTTGTGTTGTCGGAAATACGTTCTTCTGGTTGTGTGTGAATGGACTTACATCAGGTGTTTGAACTGATGCGCAATGACGTNTTCGTGAGATATCGCGAATCACCACAATATAGGAGCTTTCTAGAACACGTCCAAGCTGCGGAAAGAATACGGCAACAAGTAGAGGGAACCCATCTTGTCTAGAGCACGCCTGAAAGTATTATGATCCGTTCTGCTTAAATAGAGTTTACAAAATAACAGATGTTCTGAAATGTTGCCCTGAAGTTTAATTATGGATGTAGTGACATGTACTATGCATTCATAAGTTCCGGAGCCGAATTCTCCAGGAACACGACTGAGCTTTGGACCTTATCCGCCCACGATATTAGTTGCACACGCAGGTCGTCGACCTGGATAAATTGTCAGCAGTCGAAAACACGAAACAATGGCTATGACGAACTTGCTGAGAATTGAGCACTCGAGGTTGAACGTGTTGAACGCGAACAATCTGATCCACTTCATCGATGACGCCTTTGATTACCTTCAGCGACATCGCCTTCATCAGCAATAGTTCAACCTAAACCGAATTGAGTAGGCAATTAAACATGGAACAGAAAGGTTCACTTCGTCAACAGTGACTTGGCAAATTAAGGCGATTTCATGGAACTTAATGTTTCTATCATTGCTAGGACGAGTAAACACCATGTCCATCAAGTTCATGATGCGAATCTTCTGCCGTAAAAAGGCTGTGTTTTTGGACAATATGGGATTCGCCGCATTTTTCTTGGCGAACAATGTCTCAAAGTTGTCGATTTTTCCCTTAAGGAAATTGTTTGCAATCAATGATTTCTGCATAAGCTGAAAAACTACCTGATCAAATGCGACCAACATCTCTTTGATCCATTGCTGAGGAGTGCCGTCCAACGATCGTAAAATCGGCAGCTGAAGCAATTCACCGAAATTGTACTGATCTTCGGCGGCCAACGCCGCCAGCCCAAGGCTGGCACTGATCTCCACCTTCGTCAAGGGTTAATTCAACTCAAACCTGTCAATCATCAATCAAGGATAGACCTGTTGAGCAACTGGGATAGTTTCGAATGGTGTATATGAAAGATACAGTAAAGCATTTCGGAAGAAATCGGACGCCGTTCCTGCGAGCTGAACAAAATTGAACACAACGAGAATGTATACTAGTGAACCATACTTTGTGATATTCCATTTTGATCTGAAATAAACGGCTGGGAACTATGCTGGGAAACTCTTCTCGCGACGAATCCAAAAGAGTTTGGGCATCCTCGAGACCATCTGCGGCTGACGGGAGATTACCTTTCAAGATATGTAAAGAGCACCTGAAACAGCGTAAATATGAAACTTGTTGCTTTGGATGGGCGCTGCGACTACATTTCCAGTTTTAGTAGAAGCAAAGGGCCAGTTTCTTTTTCAACAACCGATAATATCTTCTCGATGAAATTCAATTTTTCGGATAAATCTATAAGAAATTTTCAGTGACGAAACTGTTCGAAAAATACCAACAATACCGGTGACTTGGTCAGAGGTCTTTATCACAAACTGGACCAATGTCAATGGTTTCAATTCGTTCTGGAATTTATGAACAAATTTTTGATAAATATCTAACAGGCCGCCATTACGGCTGAGTTCATCAATTGTCAAGATATCAATCAACTTGCAGCCCAGCTGATGCCATAATCTGATGGGGGTGATAAACAAAAGGAGCATGGACAGACAACAAAGTGTACTTATTCGAATATAGATGGCCGATTTCTTCCAGAAAAGCGGTCTGCCCAGGACATGACCTGATCTTCTGCTGGAGATAATCCATAATCGCCAAATAAATCAAATAAACAAAGAGTCGATTATTACTGTGGGTCTAGATACACTCTAGACAGTATCGTCGATAAGGTGGTGGCGGGCAGAGCAATGCCGAATGGGGACCGTACACTTTATTGTACAGTATACGGTACACTTTATTGTACAGTATACGGTACACTTTATTGTACAGTATACGGTACACTTTATTGTACAGTATACGGTACACTTTATTGTACAGTATACGGTACACTTTATTGTACAGTATACGGTACACTTTATTGTACAGTATACCGTACACTTTATTGTACAGTATACCGTACACTTTATTGTACAGTATACGGGTACACTTTACTTTTTATTGTACATTCACTGTACACATTAATTGTACACTTTATTGAACAATTCACTATACAGTACACTTTACGGTACTGTACACTTCACTGTACACTTTACTGTTCACTTCACTTATTTAATTGTAATCTGACCAGGGCACCCCAATGACCCAATGACCCAATCACCAAATCCACCTTTCAACCTCAATCACCCTCCAATGACCCAATCATGACCCAATCACCAATCCACTTTTCAACTTCAATCACCCTCCAATGACCCAATCACCCTCCAATGACCCAATCACCCAATCCACCTTTCAACCTCAATCATACCAACCAACCGACGAAGACACATTTCTCATTTGTGTATTATCGGCAATCACTTTACGGTGTGCAGTCTCTTACATGGCATGATGACGAACACTCGATCTAGGGAGCACAACGGCAGAGTGGCCGGTGGACAGGTTACGACATAGGGCATGACGCCATCCGACCGCCTTCCCCTGCAATTGCAATGATGCTGGCAGCGCTGCCTTCTACTAGATCGCCGTCCGGTCTGACCCGTCGTTGCTGCAGTTGGGCAGGATGTTGGACATTGAACGTGAGTAGCATTCCTGTATAGCCCCAAGGCAATCATGTTCCGACGCGACAAAACGGCGAATAGAGTTCCGAATAGAAATGGATGGGGATCATCAATCTCAGGTAAGCCAATCTGGGCGATCACTCCACCGTCGTCGACCGGCCGGTTATCGTGAACTAAGTTGTTGATAAAATCCAGAAAATAACCTGCGACAGGTTAAATTGAGTTTCGAAAACAGATTTCGAACAAGCGAACAACATCGAAAATTCCCAATTCTTTTTCGCTATCGTATACTGATATCGTTGGCACTCTCAGTTTCATGAGTTTCAAAAACAGTTTTTCAAGCGACATGAAAGATAGAACTAAACTGAACACGGATAACATTTTGAACAAACCNAATCTGGGCGATCACTCCACCGTCGTCGACCGGCCGGTTATCGTGAACTAAGTTGTTGATAAAATCCAGAAAATAACCTGCGACAGGTTGAATTGAGTTTCGAAATCAGATTTCGAACAAGCGAACAACATCGAAAATTCCCAATTCTTTTTCGCTATCGTATACTGATATCGTTGGCACTCTCAGTTTCATGAGTTTCAAAAACAGTTTTTCAAGCGACATGAAAGATAGAACTAAACTGAACACGGATAACATTTTGAACAAACCGTTCCAGAAGGCGGCAAGTAGAAGTTGATGTGGTGTGTCTCGCGAATAAACAGAACCGCTGGCAAACAAATGACTACGCCAGAACTGATCGGCGCTACCGCACGGGTCGCTAACCGGCAAGCACAACGCCATGGACGACTCCGATTCGAGGTCGGCGACCAGAACCACGCCATGTCGCCCGTGATCCGATAGAAATCGCGATATCCAGAGATATGTCACGACGCTGTACGAATCGTTCACGACGTGCGTGTCGCGATTGTCGCTAGATAATGACGATGAGCCCAGTATCATCACCTAAACCGAAAACATCAACAAAAGACGCCGAGAATCACTTGACGATGGCAATCAAAAATCGCATTGACAACAGTTATAAGTGCCCCAACTGCCTAAATCACAATTGCAATTTTCACAAAGAAGCAAAAAGTGTTTTCCCGATAAAAGCCAATGGCGAGATATTCAATTATCACTATTCCATAAAAGTTTGTGTTCTGCGGTCATATCTTGCAGTCAAAACAAAATTCATGTTGGCAAAAATATCTGAATTTCAATGCAGGATGAAGTAGATTACGGATTTAGCTCGAAGTAAGTGGGCTCTGAGTAGATTCTCACGTCGCATGGCAGATCCGAGCACAAAATAGACGCCCTGGAGATCAATGGGGGACCCGTTCACGACGAAATGCTTGGTCTGATAATGTCGTTGAGCCAGGATCACAATCGCTTGCCCGGTTCCATCTGAGCTCCAAATAAGTCGACACACACAAACAGCCGCTGAACCAGCGTCGGCGGCAGGAAATTTTCAAGAATTCTATTGAAACAAAACCATTGTGTTCGTTTTAAAATGTCATAGCCTGAACTTGATCTGGATGACTGTGCAGTTTACCGGATTGGTGGATAGCTGTTTGCCGATCACGTATGGGCTGTATGAAATGGCCAAGGGACGTTGTCGACCTACACACGATCACGATATGGTCGAGGACCTCATCGGGTGGGTCCGACAGCATAATATGGTTATGGCGCCAGGCTAAATCGTATGCTAGCAGCGAAGGTTGACAACGTGGAACCATTTTCCTAGACGTAGGACATGATTGACGGCCTGGACAACCCAAACCGTAAGACAGCGCATAGCAAGAAAAACAAAGGAAAAACAGTTCGTCCGAGAATTTTCCGAAAGAAAAGCATTCGCTCACGGTAGCGACAAACCGATAACTTTGGGCAAGAGAAAGACTACCTTGACGCGGCGAGGAATAACTTCCTATTGATTCGAGTTGAGTGGCGTCCTGGGAAATGACCAAGGCCAGGCAATGTTCCGGCACCAAACACCCCGGATCGGAATGTATAAGGCCTGTTCTAGGATCTCGAATCGAAAGGATCACGATATTGAATCTGAAGAACACCGCCATAATCACAACAATGTCGGACATAAATTTACAGCCGACAAGCGCCAAAAAACTACATCAGAAACGGTTCTGTTTGCAAAACAAGCTAACTGCTGGCTACAAAATACGCCATTTCTACATCATCGAACCTCATGAAAATATGTTGGGCAAGCTGAGCGAGCGACTTATAACGTCTACAAAGGTTGTCATGTAGTTGAACGCAATAGAATTCGTGTCCTGCGCCAAATTCATATTCCCGACGCCAGTCTTCGTTATCACATTCTACAATACAAGTCAAACCCAAAAAAAAAAACGAACCATGGATATCAAATGATCGCGAGTGAAACCATAAAAAGAAAAGGCTTTGGAAAAGGCCAGCAAACATGTTAAGATACCAACAACAATCTGTAGATTGGATTTAAACACAGCGAAAATTCTGAGAGATGCAAACTCTCTTTAAAAAAAATTGATTGATGGCGGCGTTGCTAATGAACTTGAAGAATCAACAGCAGATACAGCTACGTAAAGGAAAAAATATACGAGTTTTCATATAACCACAAAAATCTGCATTCATGAGCAAACGGTTGTTTGACTTCAAAAACCTAAAATGAAAACCGACCCACCCTTAACTGAATCAATAGACAAGTTGATGAATTTTTTTGACCTGTTGGCTGAGATGAGCAGCGGCTCTTGATCAGGTTGAAGAGCATTGTGGTAAAACCTGGGGCGATGCAAGAAGTCGCAAGCAGCCGCAGCTTGATTTCCAGGCTTGAGATCGACTGCTTACCCAGACCCAATGACTCCACAAAATCACGATTACGTGGACTACCGACCATAACAAACATCTGATCCACATAACGAACGTTAGAGTGTCTCATTATCAGGGTGCAAAAGACTGCAAATAAATTCCGATCCCGACATGGTTCCACTCTCGATTACTGGATTTGCCAGCAAGGGCTGCACCGACCACAGCCCCATGACCAAAACCGAACGAACGAATGAGCCTTCCGTTGAACAAAACTCTAAAAATTGAAAAGAGCTAAGAAAAAGTTCGTGTTGAGACCTTGGATGGATCATTGATCGATCGACTGGCAGCCAAAGCTTTGGCGATAGTCGAGATGGCAAGACGCTGAGACCAATTAGACGAGTCCGACAGCACAAAGCAGGCGTCCAGCTTGGCGTCCATGACCTTGGCTCTGGAGACCAAATCCTCGGTTATCAAGGGACACCCGTTCAAGAAAGTGACGCTGTTGACGTGATCTCCCGTCTCATTCAAATACGCTTTCAATTGGCTGGAAATTTGAACTTAGGTAAGTACATAGTTGCACTGTTTGCAGAACAAAAGGAAAAGCAACCCAGAATAATGGCATCTGAATTTTTAAGCTCGAAAAAATGGTTTGCTTACAGGACACCTACTTAACGGCAGGGCTGGATTTCATCAGGAATACAAGATGGCGTTGCCTGATAGGACGTTGCCGGCGTTGTGGATTATGATCAGCATGAAACATCTCCAACACGAAATCCTTCAACGTCGAGAACGACACCTCAGAACCACATACGATGACGAAAGAAGTTGAGCAGCGACTATCGAATTGACGTTTGCGCCCCGTCCTGGTGACGTTAGCTACCGCCACAATCTAACATCATCTTAATAGACTAGAACAAGTTCAAAAAAATGACCCACAAAACGCCCTCTTAATAGTACAAATGAAGAAATGTTAATGAAAACGATATCGCTGTAACAATTACAGAAACAAGGGAGATAGTTAGCGTTGAAACAAAACGAAGGGGAGAAGAACAATAAGCATCCTTCATCCACGACCGATAAATTGATCGGAAAAACGTATTGCCGCTACTCCCTTAAAAAGAAGGAAACTACCTCAGTAGTCTTTTCGGCGAAAACCATAATGCCCCCGACAACGAACACAATCACGAGAACCCGCCCGATACGAGTTGTGGCTGAGATGTCTCCATATCCAACTCTATGTGAAGAAATGAGGTGAAAAGGTGATGATGAAAAATTGCAGAACACGTTGTTCGGTGGAGAATGTAGTGGATATTGCAATACGTACGTGCTCAGGGTTACGAATACGAAGTAGACGGAATTGAGCATGGTGAATTGCTTGGGATCGTTGGCTGGCAATATCCATGAAGGAATTTCGCCAATGTTCTCGGCAATGAAGATCTAAATGCAATGTGAACATTAAGCTGGACATCCGACAATACGAAATTTCGATCTGACCATCAACCCAGAAAGGATGGCAGAAACAGTATCAAAAACAAAAACGTTGGCAGTATTCAGTAATGAGAAGTATTTTCATCAGAAGAAATGAGCAGGTGATAATCACCACAAACCGCAGAAACAATGTGAGAATAAATGACCAGGAGTACATCAAATCGGATGTTTCAACTGGAAACAAAAATGAAAAGTATTAAGACAAACAGCCAGTGAAATGATGTGATGAATTACCGCGCATGAGAAAAGGTATGTGAGGACAGCGATGAAGACACCCAACGACACCAGCTTACAATGCAGATCCGAGATCATAAATATAGCACGAACAGTGCGCTGGGACCGTTCAAGACAATACGAGATCATGGCGCCACGTATAAACGTCAAGGTCAGCCAAGGCGGGTCTGCATGCATCCCTCGCAGAGCGCTGACCATTGCCAGAACGTCGACCGCATTGACCCACTCCAAAAAGAATGAAACCCGTCCAGACGCCAACCATAATCGTATTAAAAAATGAGCTAAGAAGAAGACGTTGCAAAGACACTCGAGGAGCAACAGAAGACCATGTTGGCGATGGGATCGCGCCGCTCTAATAACCCACATGGCGCATACCGAGATCGACAGCCAGAACTCCCAGAAATAGAGCCAGTTCATTGATCGGGCGAACAGGCTCTCTAAGGCAGAGTCGGGATGGTTGCGATGGAGAATACGGTCAAGGATCCCACCAATCAGGATCAAGCTCAGGTAAAGAAGGGCCCAGATCACGATCGTGTCCATGATAATGGCCCAGTTCGCCCCAGCAGCCATGTCGTTCATTGCCAATATATTGGAATTTGGGCCAGGGCAACCAGCAACTTTCATCCATCTTCACTGAGACCAAACGAACCAACAACTGCAACGGCCTTAAACAATGATATGAACTGCCTCGTAATCTTTTACAGCATCGCGTCATATAAATAATAGAGAGAAAGTGTATTAGAGGCTGAAATAAGGAAAGATTGGGGTATATCTCAAAGACAGGAGACGGATGTGATACTGAACACAATACCAACACCGGAAGTATCGCCATTCACTGAGAAAGTATCGCCACTGAGAACGTTTCGCCTAAGCTTGGACTCATACAGCGTCAAATCTCAACAACAGCAAAAAATCAGGTCCAAATACATGGAAATCATGACACAGTAAGGTTGGCTGTATGTTTGATGATGGGGTGCTTGAAAGCAACGCGTCTTGGGGGAGGATATGGACGGAAAGACCACGAACGCATCATGGGCAGCGCCGTGGTCGTTCCGTCAATGGGAAACGCATCACGGAATCTTGGCGCAATATACTCAATGCCCATCATGGCGAACAGGGCACGTTCCGATGTCGCCGGGGCTATTTCAGCGCCATTTCGATACAGTCGATCATCGTTACCAACCGTGAAACCGAGGTCGCGAGCTCGCCAACGCCAGCGACGCACGAATTCATCGGAACCGGTTGCATTCATAACCGCGAAGTGTCGATGTTCAAACGACGTTTGACGCAAACGAACCCGGTAACGAGCGTCATCGTATTCAACGATAACCTCGCATTCGAGGCTGTTCTGCCGGAGAACATCAACAACTGTTAATGAAGAGCGAGTTATGTTCAAGACTGGGCACTCAAAGCTCGATGAAACAATGATCAGAAACAAAAACGGAATTTGAGCGTGACGCCGTCGAAAAGCGCCGCATGGAATGGCGATGTTATCGGGCGGGAGATCCCTCTGGATACAATCTATCAGCTTGGACGCCAGTTTACGGGAAAGAGGCTGCGGCGATAACTGCAGGCAGGCGCGTTGGGGGCGCGTCAAGAATGTCACCTTTGGAATGTCGGCTATGGATCGAACACGATGACGCATAACGAGGCGCCTGGCAGCCCTGGGAGAAATTAACGGCAGCGACGCGACCTTCATGATTAGGACTTGAAGTGGGTTCGATAAAATGTCAACAATTCCCGGGGGATGATCTCCATTTACGAGAATGTAGCGGGCAACCGACACAGCATTGGTCGGCAAAAAACCCGCCATACCATTCAATGCTTCTTTAGACGAAGCGCCAACGTCCACGCTATGCAGTTCATAGCGTTGAAGCCCACACCGAATCTGACAATAGGCGTGCGCCATGAAATGACTACCCAGCAGGCTAAACGCTTTGGAAATTGCGTCGAAACTTGAGACAATGCTGGAAAGTTCCTGTACCGATCCGTATTCGAAAACGGATAAGGGCCGGTCGACAGATGCTCGGTAATGACGGACGATGCCCGAAACCCAATCCGGGGTCCGTGTTAGACCGTGTTCGGGATTGGGAGTATCCTCCATAGCAACCGAATCGTGAATGATAACGATCGTAACTGCAGATGAATATTCCTGGTAAACAAATCCACCTGAAGCTACGATTACATCCGTTAACGCTTTTCGTCTCGATGCAGATAAACCGCCAGCAGCGAAGTAGAACCCGATCTGATCAAACAGAGCCGGTGGGCGCTGTTCGACAACGATCGTTCTGTAATTTTCAATGGGAATGGCGGTTTGGGGTAATGTAGACAATATCTCTTGGCAATCATGTTGACGCAGAATAGGCGGTTCGACTACAATCGTCTTGACGCGAGCGTGAGCCTCTAACAGTCTGCGACGCCTGCTGCTGTTCAGACAGCGCGAGCAAGAAGCCATTAGCGTATGAAGTTCCGAATGTAGACCGCGTTGGCCACATTATTGATTGGATGACCATCCCTCATTGTGCGCAGATCAACTCTTTCAAGTGCGAGCCTGTATTCTGCGCATCACGACCTATACCACTGCCAGGACTTGTAACGAACGAGCCTTGTAACGACCAATCACTGTCATTCTCCCAGTCACGGTTCGCCATGACATTGCCGTCATCATATTGAGGTCCGCTCCATAACATGAGCGATGTTGCCCAGCATCACGTTACGCGACGAAATTTGATTGTGGAACTGGCGTTGGCAGAGGTTAAGTTGGGCGCACCAGTATTTAATACTCAACATCAAAGCAGAAGTCGGAAATGGTGCTCGCTGCCAATTGTGAACCTTGGCGAAACTATTTGGAAACAGCCGTAGGCATGTTCTTTAATCGTGAGACATAACATTTGTACGATCCCCAATGCATGCTCTTGATACAGCTCAATGTCGCGCCAATAATGGATTGTTTTGTAAATTGGCTTCAGAGATACAAATCACGACTTGTTTATTGTATTGCGCTTTGCCGATGTTGAAAAGTGCATGGGGCCATGCACTGCGAAAGTATCCACTTTCAGTTTCTCTTTCCATTCTGTATATCTCTCCCACATCTCATGTTCAAAGTGGCGACGCCAAATTTCTGAACTTGTTTTCATCCCGACTATATTCAATTTCGGAGATATTTTAATTGTTTTTTATTGCAATCAGGCGAGTTCCGAAGCTTTTTCGGCACAATGCGCTAGGGCAGCACCGAATAGCGTCGCATGGTCATTGGCGACATGTTTTTGATCGGACGAACGTTTTTGCGATGGCGACGCCGAACGATGGTGTGATGGCGACGCGGGACGGTGGTTTGGTGACAAATCTGGGTGCTTAAGCAGTGGCGATGCGCGATGGTGATGAGGCCGTCCACGAACCGAATTAGATGGCGACAGTTTTTGGGCAGGAGATGAAGACCTGTGCTTGCTATGATCTTGACTAGAACGTGGTTTTCGCTTTATCGTAGCAGCAGGAGATGGGTGTGTTAAACTGTTCGATGGTAGACTGCCATTGATTGAAGTCTTGTTCTTGCGTGGGGTTTCCTTTGTTCGCGCCATATCCTTTCTGGTGCTTGTTCTATGGAACGAATCAAATAAATTATGATCTTCACATTATCTTTTTCCATCGATGCCTTGAACTTGAGATATTAAACGACCGTACGCCAGCGCGTTGGATATTTCCTCTGAGGGCATGTTATCTCGGAAGAAGATATTGTCTGGCTAAGAAATCAAGTAAAATGGCGATCGCGGTCTTATAGGGCGAAATAGAATCCTCGATAATCTTGAAAATTTAAATTCACACATCAATGTATATCAACACACAAACATTTCCAGTTAAGAAACTAGGTAGTCGTGTCCTGAGCAAAAAATTATATTATATAAAATGCTATACTTTCGTAGGAATAATATTGGCAAGCTGCCACTGTTGTTGAAGCCGATCCGTACCGACGATCTTTACTTGTCCTGAAAAATCAAGAAAAGAGCAAACCGAATTGCATGATAGCACACCACGATCGACCTGAACTGCAACGCACGAATCTCCAAACACCGCATAAACAGAAACAATTTTGTCAACAATTTCTGCACGTAATCGGCCTAAAAATTTGGAAATAAACATAAAAACATTCTCTACCAAAAAGGAAAAAAGTACATAACAACACTTAGGTTGTTAAGTTATGCAATGAACTACAAAGGCGTTTCCTCTGACCTGACACGGAAATTAGACCAGCTGATACTGATGCACGAGCGCCAACTACATCACACGGAAGCAGAGTGAAGAAACTTGCAGGGATGGCTAGCAAATCCTTGCGCAAAACCTGTAGCTGCGTCCAGTCTTTGCAAAGTGTTGATAAACGCGATAAGTAAGCCGTAAGAGAAGTACTCAGGGACATCGATATGTGTGCAAGCTTGACCAGACCAGCCGCAATTACTTCTAAAGCCAAAATTGAGCATACAAAACAGATCCAATTTTGAACAGCTTTATCGATTGACGAAAACTTGCAGATAAACTCAATATTCTTTAACCAATTGAACTGCTGAAAATCATTGATGAAACGATACCTAGAGATTGCTGTAAAACCGTTGAGTACTTTGTTTGCGGGTTGTATATCGAGCAGGTCGCCTCTATCAGCTCTATCCTTAAACGAAGAAACTCTAGTTGAAAGAACGTATCGATCCCGGGAAACGAAACCGCCGACATCGCCATATGCGCCTGGTATAATGGCACCAACGCCGCATACTGAAATATCGGTTAGTAATCTATGGGCACGTAATGTTTTTGACTAACTGTATTTCCCCCGGATTCAAGACTAGCGCTGACAAACATTAAAGTTCGCAGCCAGAAGAGGTTGAATGTCGGTGATAACGGATTGAGATCGCTAAATATCGGTTTCGCCAAGCGACCACCTGAAATACCGCCATACATCAAACATTCTAGACCAATGAGGTAACGCCCAAACGACGACTACGGCATGACATTAAACAAGAAAGAATAACGACTGGAAAACAGCCAAACAGCACCTGTTGAGTAGAGATAATGTTGGCAGCAATAGCGCAAAATTGGTCGGAGTAGGTAATATTTCTGCTGGAGGCCTGAAGACACACTCGCGCAGTCAGACGGCGAGGGATATCAGAGCACGATGCGATGTCGCATGCTGAAAAGAGGAGTGACGCGATACCATCATCGACGGAAATCACCTGAGGTACAAAAATTATTGTCGGTCGATGGCAAATATACGGAAAAATACATGATGCAGATATTGCGAAATAGCAATCAACAACTCCTTAGTCGGTGTTCGCGATAAACGATCAACAATTTTGTGGAAAAGAAGAGATGCACTACTATCACTTTTAGACAGCCGAACAGCATGAACCAGAACCGTCTTTTTCAGGTGAAAGTCAAGGTCGACAATTAATGGCGTCAGAACAGACACCATATCCTGTGGCGCTAACTGCCGCGATAATATTCGTAGACAGACTGTAGTATGAAAAGGGACAAGTCTCTTGACAATTGTGAGCATTTCGTGAGGAATGCTATCTAAGATTCGAGCCATCGTCAATAATGCTAGCTGCTGCACCCTGGGATTATCACTTGTGAGAAATCCATAGAAAAAGTAGCGGAATGAGGATAGTGAAATATCTTTCAAATAAAACATCGCATGAGTAATTAGATTCCGTGATGCCAAAGATTGCAATGTTTCATCCGTTATCAACTCAGGACGATCCACAATTGACTGAATTGCGAAGCGAGCAATCCGGCGACGTCTACTTGGTCGGCATGCACTTGACTGGGAAAGAGAATCCAGCTGCTCAAAGCACAGTGAAATGGCTCTCTCGTCGGGATAGAGCTTCTTCAAAAGCTGTATCAGAAGCAGGCGTGTTTGCAAGGAAACGGCTTCTTTGCGTAAGACTGCAGAGACATGATCGACTGGGGCAATGGCAGCGGGACTCTCCCGACGATATAAACGACCAAACGTCAAGATAGCTTGCTGAGCAATTCGCTCATCCTGAGAAGATTGTTAACACAAAAAAGTCGCAGAAACTTGCATCTCAATAAGATTCTGAATCCAATTAAACAACGATTATTAGCAACTAGTAATTGAAAACATCGCAAACTAAGAAAATTAACAACAGTCATTACCTCGTTGTCTATCATTTTCAATAACTGATGCTGAACAAGAAGTAAAAGGTCTCGCAATTCGGCAGTGTTAGGAGCTGAGTCGGAATCTGAGCATGTTTGTCAGCGACAATTATGCTGAAAATATGTTGCAGTACGTATGGCAGCAAGAACGACGCAAATAACTTCCGCATCTGCAGATTTTTCCAAAATGGCACAAAGTAATTTCAATGTCTCGATATCGGCTGGAAGCTGGCGCAGCGTCTGAGCCGCGTGCAGCTTCACCACGGGATCGCCGGGTTTACAGAAAGAATTAACCAAGGTCAAGCTGGCCATTCGCGCCTCGGACAGCGATCGGGAGGCGGCTACCTCACCCGGCAGTTGCGCCAAGGCAACATGCGGCTGCAATCCTAGGCGAGACACTGCTAGTGAGAGTGTCGACATGATAATGTGAATGTCGCGGAGGACCCAGAACCTTCATTGCCAGGAGGGCGAGGTGCATGTCATCAGGCTGCGCAACATGACAATACGATACTGTATGGAATGTTGGTACTGTCATTCAAACTACGGTACCGCAAACAGTAAAGAGGTTCGACAGGAACGTGGTAGGCGATTCTATCAACGCCTACAACGATGTAGCGGACAATGCTGAACACGATCATTGCCCATCTAGACAATCTCGAATCTAAATATCAGCATCAAGAGCACATCCCGGTCCAACGCGGCCGATCACGAGGTCCTTCAGTTGATACACGGATGCAAGCTCACACAGCTTCTATTGCAGCTGACCTCAAGACTATAAGCTCAAACAATCTGCTCATCAACTATCCGCACTTCTGTAAAAGAACACCAAGAACGCGATCAAGGGCATTCTTCCCGCTCACGACAACAAACCTGGTCTAGACTTCCCGTATCACGAAAAGGACATGAAAAATGCTACAGAAGTGCCTTCTCCTTATCCAGAATCAAGCGGATTGCCTCGAAGCACGGCACTTCATTACAAAAACATTCTACCAGCTCGCACATGAACATTCCTATCAACAATCGACAGACATCTTCGCCCAGATATCTCCAGCACAACGGCTCCAGCAACCGAAAACCCTGCAGATAGCAACTCTGGATTGCCAAGATGGAAGCCATTCAGTTGATGTTGAAGAAGACCTCCTCATCCCGACCACAACAGTATCGACGGGACGCTCGACAGTCTAACGGGGGGAAAAATGGTTTATCATCGGCAACGTCCTTCTCTCAGGAACTCACTTCCGCTTATGCGATATTATTAATCAGTGTAAACAGTTGGTTTTATCACACTAAATCAATAGCTGATATTTATAGGTTGATTAGACCCAAGGTCATCAGCTAAAATCTCATCAACTAGTGTTTTCATCTCTATCAAAGCACCAAATCAGCTGACATTGTCGCAACAAGTTGCGATGGCACCTTGGCAAACTGAATCCGGAACTGATTCATGTTCGGGTTCTCTCTCTGTGAATGTTGACGATATCCAGATAATCGCGGTCACAGCCATGCTAGCATGATGGGCGGCGATGATCTCTGGAACGAGGTTATCGCAGAAAGCCTGCAAATTTTCATTAACTACGTACTAGGCGCATACATAAGGCAACAACTGATCATACCGAACAACCAAGAGATTCTCCTAGTTTTGCCGATGTTGCAATTAGATTGGGCGTATACGCCACAATTGCACGACAAGGATGATTGCCAACCTTTTGATATGCATCTGACATATCTGGGAACCGGACACCAAACTCGTCAACGTTTGAACCACAAAGGGGATTTTCACCTGAAAAATTGACATGATCCGCTACCTAACAAAGGATCAGAAGAATCCACTGAAAACAAATGTGTGCAAACAATGGCAACGGAATCGACGGGGAATGTGTCACTACATGATCTAGCCTTTCCGAGAAATATTAATTGCTCGATCCCGAGTTTCTTTAGTACCTGTGGAACAAATGAAAAGGGAACATTGCATTGATGAACTTGTCGTAGGCCGAAAAAGATGAATAAGCTGATGTACGATGACATACCCTAATAGCAAACGTTGCATTGGATAATGGCGCCACATAATTTTGAGGGCTTCTTCTTGAGGGATATAAAAAGACAGCACGTTTGTGGTTAGCCCACTCTCCAAATCCCAGCTGCCAATTCTGAGCAAATTCCTGGGACCATCCCTGCACGGCTTCAACAGGAACATTCGCAAACCCTATGGCGATCTATTAGAGTTTATTGGAAATGAGCTGTATTTCACACATTTCACGTCTGCAACGGTGTCTGCGAGAGTTGAATCTACAACCAATGCAATGGTAGTCGAACCGCGGTCGGAAATTAGAGCACCGTTTAGCTCTGATGCGGCAAGATTGACATCTGCAAGATTCTCTTGTTGAAATATGTAGCGTTCCACAGCGGGAACCTGTCCTTCCCACATCGAGCTCCTCTTGGAGCTTTTTTCATGAAAAGCCCTAATAGCATTGACTGACCAGAACTGTGAACGCAGAAGTCGATCGCTATTGGCTGAAAAGTTCCTTACTTAATGGCAATAATTCAAGATTCGGGTCATTCTTGGTGACCGCTATTACATCGCATTTCAAACCGGATTGAATAGCGCAGTATGTTGTTGATAAACTCGTGCAAGTATAAGCACCAGCAGCAACGGCCTCGACCAGGTTCCGCTCTGACGCTGAAGGCATTAGGGGTCCCGGAAAAACACACAATGGCCCATGACGATATTCGTCGATACGACTCCCTATGACATTCTTAACAAAATCTGATTGTACAATAATAAACGCAAACCTTTAAAATTGACTCTGGGAAACCCAGACCCTGGATGCAGTTTATCTCGTGTGACATCAATAATCTCATCGACAATAAAGGCATTTTTCTCCATCCTTTCAATATGTGATTCAACAATCTGAATCACTGAAAGAACGCCAATTTTGCTTAATATCCCGACGATGTGGTGGGATTCGAAATCAAACAGCCCTGAGGAAGTACTCAATGATTTTTGAAAACTAAAGCGTGGACAGCACATCTGCTATTACCTTCCTTGAATGTCTGTTCAACAACAAGTACACGAAATCCATCAGAGAAAGTTCCAGTGAATATGTTGCCCTTATCAGCTGCCATTGGTGATGAATTACATAATTGCTCAAGCTCCGAGAATGAAAATGATTTCATTGTTTCCATTCGTACTATGAGTTTTTGTAAAATTGGCCCAGTATTGGCAAATATTGCCAATTCTGGACACCCATCGCCAAGCAGTGCCCGTTGTAAAGTTTCAGCATCAGGATTAACATGTTCTGAGCCCGACCAATTTGGATAACGCTGCATGATTCCAACGGTAGACACATCATGTGACGTTGGTGAATGTAGGAACTTTGGAGCCTTTGCGGGCGATTTCATATCCAAATGATATATCTGCAGACATATTAGTCAGCGATTGTTGAAACACTTATTACTCCACAGCATACCATATCAACGATCAATGCCTCAAATTTGGGTCCGGCCTCTTTGGCGACATGTGTTACGTCGGAATGAAACTTTTACCAACAAGTCAAAAATTGTCACAATAAGTCTGCAGTCACCGACCAGTTTTTCAGCTAGTATTCCACATGCCATATTTGTGCACAAAGAAATTCCGAAAACTTCCATACCAAGAGCATATCCAGCTATGACCTCTGGAACGGTGCTGCGCAGACAAGTTTATAAAGACTCCAAGCAAATACATGCATGCTTTTACCTCATTCCAAAGACGCTGCCACCCATCTGAATCCCTGCTCTTACCTGTGCCCATCGCCAATCAGGCACTGAGAAGACACATTTGGGAGGAAAAATCTAACTTCCGCTGGCGTCTCATATGTTGGACCTGATGTCCAGCAATACGTTCCTTCATACAGCGTTTGGCCCAAGCGGTCTGCTGATTCCATCGCAAGTTTAGCGAGGCGTTCACTGTACATGTTATCCTAAACCAACATTGTGGATATACTCAACCGATGGACAGCCAGTAATTTACCAGATTTAGGTTGGGTGGACAAAGCCGGCTATCTAACGACACGCTACGTAATGGATCTGTGACATCAATGATCCCAAGAATATGGATCATTAACTCACAGACTGACATACCAACATGGGTC
>OUQQ01000445.1:3360-21085 GCA_900404475.1 Spongospora subterranea | reverse complement strand
TAGAGCAAGAAATAATTTTCAATAGTTACTTAGTAAACACAAGCTCATAAACACGCCTCTACCACCCGAAGCAGCGCCAAAACGTGCTGTTGAGATCTTGTCGAAGTTTGTATCGACGGAAAGCGTTGAACAAAGAGAGATCGACTAGTGATAAGAGATGGGGCACCCAGATCATCACTTCCGATTGGTGCCCGGTCCCAAAGGCAATGCTGATGAAGGGAGCATCGATATGGGAACATTGACAATCAGATAATACGTTGATGGCGATGGAGATTTACAGGACGAGAATTTACATATGAAAAAGACCAATCATCCAACTTCCACGAGCACGACAGTGTTCATCAAGCGATTATTGAATATTTCATGACGCCAAATTTGGCAATTGCAACGACTCAGACCAGGTTAGGAAAGAGGCCAACCCTCTCGAACTTACCCAATTTACTCGCGTCTTGACCTGGAACACGTGCCAAAATTGCGATAAGACCAAGGTCGCTAAGCGATCATCGCGAAAGTTACGAAGGAGACCGTTGCGTTATGGCGTCTTCGGCTTCCTCGTAGCTCACCGATAATGATCCCCAAGTCCTCATCACCGATCGGGAAAGATAATTATCGAAACCAAAGTCTTCGAAAAACAGTATGCCAAGGATTACTGGATAATTCATCTCGGCGACCACAACCAAGGTACGCTGATATTCGTGTAGCCACTCATCCTCTGCTCGTTGTTCAACTGATCCGACCGGATGAAACAGTCAAAGACTCCCAGGTCGGCGAGTACCGAAGCCTCCGTTTCGCCTGAAGGTAATCGCCACAATCAATCTGCCTATGACTCTTGTCTCCACAAAAGTATCACTCAGACACCGCTTTTATCACTGGTCGACCCAGATGCATTTCGACTCTGGCGATCACTGATGACGTGTGTTATCTGTTGAGAATCGTTGACTGTGTTGAATAACCTGACGCTGGATTGGTTCAACGGTGTTTAGAAACGCCATGGGTGGATATTTGGACATCCACCAAATCTGGCGGGCGGTCAGCGATTCCACCGTGTCATGTCTCGTAGATTCGGCTGCTGATTCCGGGCTAGCCATCCGCTATAACGCCACGCTCGCCAGAACAGAAACAAATCGTCTATAATTCGTGCAATCACCAGTAAGTGAACTTTACCGAAACGTTCAGACGCGAAGTTTTGAATGGATGGGGCTACACAGCCGTTCAGGGAGGTAATGCACCAAATATCAATGATAATCCTGAACAGGCAAATGCAGGCGAAAACAACGGTTAAGCTTGGGGTACAGAGTGGCATTTTCGAAGAACGGATTCCCGATTGTGGATAACCGGCTTTATTCACTTGCCATCGTACCAGAATACAGTGACAAAGTATAAGATCCATGTGTCAGAAATGGAAAAAAACAGAATGTAATTGGGACATACCCACCCATACGAGTGATCGAATTAGCTAACCTGTACCTGGCTGCTGGCAATGGTGACGATAAAAGAACATGCCCCGACCAGGTCGTCATGAACTACAACTGAAGACAGGAAAAGAGGACCGTGATGAAAATATATTGACCCGACTGTCAAGTGGATCAGATATTCAGACACACATCTTTAAAGTGAGGCGGAAAAACAGACCCGACGAGCACGGCAGAATAGAAAGCTATAGGATGTCATTTTCCCATCATGCTGTCTTACTGAAACCACAGCACCCAATGTGAAGTCGGAAGCATCTCGCTCTGAGGGCGGTCATTAACCGATATCAATTCGGTACCGGCTGACAATTGGCTCTTCAAACCCTTTGCACGATGATGTGGCTAAAGACTGTTCGCCAAACTTGACCATGTCATTTTCCGAACGGGCGGTTTCGTCGTAGGACAAGGGTTTTTGTTGTCAGTGACTAAGCAATCGGCAAGGGTGAACTCCAAAGTTATATGAGCAACTGAGCAACGGGTTGAATTCAGCCGACCCTGTATTCAATCAATTTTTTTTCTGGGCCGAACGTGGGAGCTAGACTGGGATAATGCAGCTTCTATTAAATCCCTCACGCCGATGGTCAGGTCGATCATCAGTCCGGATTCGTCTTCGTGCCGCATGAACTCGACATGTACGAAATTGCGAATTCCATCGCTGGTAATCTATCACAAACGCCTGCAGTGCAGTCAACCACGTCCTTCCCTCGCCATCGACCCGTCTACTGGGCTAGTATGGCGACACTACTGGTGCCAAGACCCTACAACAGATAAAGGGATTATATGATGGCGAGCGGGCTTTGAATGCGATCTTCTATTTGGCCTCTATTTTGTGTTAAACGTGCTGTGATAGCGGCGACTTGATCAACAGAACTGTGGTCATCTGTCCGGTCAACATTGACAACCATGGATAAACAAAGGTTGGTCTATTCACGGTTGGAGTATCACTATTACCGCGAACAAGCAATCAACATATTTTGGAAACTGGTTGTGAATAGCAGATAGAGATGATCATCAAACCATCGATTCGATGATTTACGGATGCCCCGTCGAAATGGTTTTCCCCACGTTGACGTCGCCGAACCATTTCGGTCTCGTGCGACTTCAGATTTCATCCCAGAGTCTGTCAGTCCAAGTGCAATACACCACAATCGTCTCTGAAATGATTTACCATAGAATTCCTGCAGTACCGTATTGTTCAATACAGGAGAGGTTGAGGTGTTGCAAATCGTTCAATACATACTGAATTCTGACAACTGAATTCTTCCAGCAAACCCAAGCTATAGAGCAAACTCCCAAAAGCAGTTCGCACTTCTAATGTTCTTAGTGTCTCTCTCGCGCTCAACGATCGGGTAGGGCTCACGCCATCATCTCCTTGCGGATAGGAACATCAGAATCTTGAGCATGTAAGAGATTCTTGACGACTCTGATTTCCTGCTCACACAAGAAATTACGTTCTAAAGCGTTTTCCGCGGGAGCGATACGAGCTATGCGTTCAAATCGGTTCGTATTACTTTATCACCGACCAGAGTTTTACAGACAGCACATATATTGTGACAACCTGGAAGTGGTCTACGAGTACATTCCTTAGAGTGCACATTCGCATATACACTTACTACGAACGAACAAGGAGTGAGGAATTAAGGGTGCCATACTTCTCATACATGCGACCAGTAATCCGGATGATCTTGAAGTCCCTTAAGACCGTTGAGCGCGAGAGGGACACTATAAGTGGGAACTGCAATTGGAGTTTGCTCTTGAGCTTGGGTTTGCTAAAAGCAATTTGTGATCCGATTCGATGATACTGAACGTGCTTTTGAAGTCTGATGCGTGCTGCCCCTGTACTATATTATGATGGGATGACAACATACACAGTGTTCATTGATTGAGGGCAAAGTAGAATGGTATTCCAGGCCCCAACGCTTCTCTGATTTCTCCACTGTCTCAGCACCGTTCGCCAAATAAAACTGATCATGACAATCGAGGATGACGAGGCCCGGCAATTCATAAAAACCCTAGTCCTGACCTTGGTCCATAACTTTGTTTAAAGATCATGGCTTACCGGTTATGGGTCAAGGTTACCTAAGGAGACAGAAGATGTGGGACTGCGCTTACGAACGTGTAAGGTAAACATTGTAACGAGAATAATTCTCTTTTTGAAGAACAATGGCCGCAATATCATTCTACGACAAACAAACGCTTCATTGGGAAGCTAGGAGATGCGTCAAAATCTAACCAAGAGATCCAGTCGCAATCGGAACAAAACTCCGATTCGAAAATTCTGACAAGTTGATACGACCCGAGCTATTTAATGCTTATTAAAAAGGGTTGCCAATGTTGGTCGGGGTAAACATTGTGAACATTAAACAGCAAATTAAAGTTTACTTTTCATCACTGGGGGATCCTCTCGGTATAATTTGTCAATTACTGTTTGGAAATGCTGTTTAGCTTCGTGACGCTTCAACTTCAAGGTCGGGGTGAGCAAACCGTTTTCCACGGTAAAATCATCATCAACGATAGCGAAACGTCGGACTTGTTCAAAACCTCGCAATCCTGGCCCAACATGTCAACGTTGAAATTCTAGCGCAGACCAAATTCTAACCTTCTTGGGCAGCAAACTTTTTCAAATCTTGATCAAGGCAGTTATATAGCAACTCTGGCTTTGAAGAAAAATCAGCGTTGCGTTGAGCAGCAACTTTGCTTATTTGATCACGATCCGGGACTATAATAGCGACAAGATACGGTTGTAGACTATCTCCATAAACAAATATGTTTGCGATTAACGGAGACATCTTGTACACACCCTCGATGTATTCAGGGCGAACATATTCGCCTTGAGCCAACTTGAAAATATTTTTTAGCCGATCAATCACCTGTCGTTGATATCAGAAAAAAATCAGCCTTTCAATTACACAACCTGTAATCTTCCATCAGTTCGCCATTGGCCAATGTCCCCTACAACAAATTAACAACCAACTAACGGATGCTTTTTAATACCTGTTTGAAACCATCCGTCACCGTTAAGTGCCTCCCGAGTTTTGGCGGGCTGAGATCGAAATTAGCAGAGGAGACTCATGCTTCAAACACCAACATACTTCCTTAAAGTATCCCTTGAAAACGCTGGGACCACGAATCCAAATCTCCCCTCGAGGGCAAGGCTTGTCGGTGGTCAAGTACGACATTGATGGTACATCAACCAGCATAACTTCGCAGCAAGACGCCGGTATACCAACTTGACCAAAGTCGGTATCGGTTAGCGGCATCAGCGTCGTCACTGATGCATATTCAGACTTTGACAGGATGAATCAACAACAACCAACAAGCGCAGGTTTCTGTCAATCCATAGCCCTCGACAAAAGCAGCGCGCATACAGATACGCATGAACGTTGCTATTTGCTGCGATATAGGTGCACTACCCGAAGTCACTATTGGGAAAGCTAAGAGAAATTGATAACAAGAAAAAAGAGTTAGTACTTAGCGTGAGGTTGCCTCCAAACTTGGCTGAAATTTTTTTGAAAACAAGATAATCAAGAAAACCAGAGTCTGGGTTGGATGACCCGGCACGTAATGACGATAATTTGGAATCGTAAGCTGTTTGGAATAATTTCTTCGTGATTAGGCCACTCTGAAGACACATTAAGAGATTAATATCAGAATTACGTTTGTCTGTATCACATCTTCAATCTGCGAGTTGATTTTGTCATAAATACGTTGAAAAACTCGCGGGACTCCGGGAAAAAGTGATGGACGAAGGATCGAAACATCATCAAGAAGAGTTGCAATATCGCCGCTATAATAACCTAAAACGTTTTGAAAACTATGATAAACCCTAACCGGGGGCACTGACCGACACCAACTCCTTTGGTCATAGCAGAGAACTGTCCCAGGCGCTCGTAGATATGTGCAAGGGGAAGATACGAGATATACGTGTCGACACCAGGGCGGATTTTGATCAAAAAATTAGTTAGAAAATTGTTCAACCCCGCACACGCCGAATTCAGATTCCTATGAGTCAGAATAGCACCTTTTGGGGCGCCTGTCGTCCCGCTGGTGTAACAAATTGAAGCTATGTCGTCCGGCCGCACGACGGTGGCGGTAAATTTAGCGTTCTGCTCGCCAATTCTGAAAAGTAGGACAATCACATAAAAATGAAACACAAAACAGGAAATACCTTTCAACTTGAGAAAACTTATGAGTACATAAAAAATGAAAACACAAAACAGGAAATACCTTTCAACTTGAGAAAACTTATGAGTATATCCCGATCCTTGGAACCGCGAATCAACTGGGTTGTCGTCCATCATGATTACTGAACTTAATTTGGGGCATTTTGTACGAACTTGGGCAACCTCGGACAACTATCGACAGAAACTCACACAAAATTCCTAAAATAAAGTTCAACTATACCATTTCGTTACTGACGACAACAGCCTTGATCTCGGAATGATTGATGATATATTCAACAACGTCAGGCCCAAGCGTAGGGTACAACGTAACGGAAATGAACCCGAAAATTGCACAAGTAAAATCCGTAATCGCCCTGAACAAAAACTGCTAAAAAAAAATCTTGTCGACCAAACATTTTGTACCATTCCGCTCTGTTAACCGACATAATTCCGACTTTATCGCCGGCATTAACCCCAATTGAATTGAGACCAGCTGCGAAATTGCGACATCTCTCATAAACAGTTTGATAGGAAAGCCATGAATAAGAACCGATGCGATCCGTGCCAGTCTAAGGGTTGGTTAACGCTCAAAGATCTAACATTTGCATTCTTTCTACCTGATTCCAACTCCGCGAACCTAGCATTCTGAGATTTGCAAAATCCTTACAAGCTTTGTTAAGCGTTTGCTGAAGTGTAAAACAATCATTGCCGCACTGGTCGATTAACGACGGAACCGATCTACCAAACATATCAGAAAGGTTGTTGAGAACGGGGCGTGCAAGCTTACCGATGCGCCTTTCCTTGACCAGAAGCAATCGAAGGTACCTCATACCAGAGCTGTAGGTGGGAATTGTTCACAACGGGAGCAGAATCCTGAAGGAATGCGCCTCTGATTGGCGCCAAAACATGCGAGAACGGAGGTAGGCCAGAGATTTTGGATAATGAAAACTTCAGATCGAAAACAGTTTCAGATGGATGAATCGCAATTTCGACTGGCGGCTTGTTAAACTCACTGACTACAAAAATTGAAGTCATCATTTTGCTGGAAATGAAAGGGTCATGAAAGAATTTCGAATTCCAGAAAAATGGAAGAGGATCAGTGACAAATATACAAAACTGCCTACCAAAGACTTTGAATATCAAGCTTTTCTGATCTCGGACAGTACAAGCAATACGTGTTGGCGTCGGCCCGGTAAAGCTCTCAATCTGAACCAGGTGCCCATCAAGCTGAAGGCTGTCAGCAACGGAGCTGCGGATCTGGTACGGGGCTGGTGTCTCGGACGCTGTCGATGGCACCGAGAGCGACCTTATCGCGCCACCTGGGAAGGTACAATCGACAGCAATCGCGCCATTCCCACCGACCGTCATCTCAAAACGCTAATAATTATTAGTGTCAGGAGGTTGAAGCGCCTCGTCAGCGCGGACAATATTTTACGTTGTCTGGCTTAGGGACGTGAGTTAGGGAAGATCTGTAACATATTGACACACTCACTCCACTTGTTTTACTGTCGGTTTTACCATTTTCGACAGAATTATCAACATTCATGGCTGCCTTAGTTTTCCGCAACCCATACAATCTGTGAAAAAAACAGGTTTGTTTTGATGCTCTGTCAGTGCTAACACACCATTCATGTAAAAGTTGTATCAATGATGTGGGTCTCTATGATGCAAGGTATTCACATCATCTTCCACCAATATAACATGACACATGTAGAGCAGTTGATGACATGGCGTGAGTTCGCCTCATTCCTTTTCAAAATCGAAGGTATTATCGAGGTTTTTTCTACGCTGGAGATCGGATCATCGGGCTGTGCCGCTATCCAGGAACCGGACCCCGCTCTTGCTGATAAAGAGAACCTGCCTGCCACAATCAAATTAAAAGATAGTGCTCGCCAAACAAATTACGAGATCCTTTTAGTGAGAATCGATCATTGAAAGCTTGAAAGGGGTAGAATTTGGTCTCGGCACAAACAATGGCGTTAGTGATGGCATATAGTCGACCGTTTGCGCTAGAAGAACAGGAAGAGCTGGAAGAAAGAAAATTCTTCTCGCCAGTGAAAAGGTACAAATGATGGAGCTTCGCAAATGAACGACAATACGTTCGCTGGCGTTTGCACTGAATGTATTGCCCACAACGATTTCAACAGTTTGAACGAGGTCTCTTCAGTAATTCAACACGCTGAAACCACAACTGAAAGCAGTGGATAAAGTTGAGAGAGACCGGTCCTGGTTTTTCGAACAGTTCAATTATTTCACACAAGCTGAACAGAGATATGACCTCCTTCCGGATCAAGATCAGCCACTGCGAACGTGCCCAAAACAACATATCATCATGAAATCAATGTTTCTAGAGGCAGTGTCGAGGCCAGTTTTCGACAGAAATGGGAATATGGGTTGGCCCTTCGTTTCGAGAGCAACCAGTTCCCAAAAAGTCAAGCAAGAACCGAATTGCAGGCACAATGGTCACTACTCAGATAAATGTGACTAAAGACGTTTACCGAAGCTGTTTTGTTGAAAGACTATTATCTGCGATACAGGCAATTAACAAATCGGTCATGATCTTCGATTCCCAATCTATCGCAAATAGGACATCGCAAGAGCACACATGCACATCAATGACGCGACCTTCATTGAAGCAGCTGCAGCCGCTTCACGATTTATCCTTGAACGCAGTCGTCATTACTTTACAGAGTTGCATGATTGAAGTCGTGACAACAGATGGCGACAACAACTAATATAAACCCCCGCATCTGGGAAAGAAAGAACTTCAAACAATGGGTCAACTTCCCGAGGCGTTAACCTGCGATAAAAATGTGATAGATCAGGCATTGCGATGTCTGGAAGACCTAATAAAATTTTGAAAATCCCATATCCGGCAGTTAAAAAACAACGGAGGGAGGACTTGTTTATATGCCATTGACTGAAAACAGGTGATGGTCATGGACAATGTCGTGTTGTGGTCTCAATGTTTGGAGGTATTTCCTCAAGATCACAAACGGCAACCAGTACTCGTAACGGGCGCGATGGCGCTAATGGGACTCGATTCCGGATGGGCAGCTTCTGTATTACTGTTTTTACAGCACCCGTTGTGGTGTTTGTTTATTAAGGTCGGTACCCAAAACTTAAGCTGGTACTTTTTGTTAAATTCACCACGGTTGACAGAAAACAGCAGATAAACGGATTCGAAATATCGGGGGAAACATGATGCAGTGACCGAATTGACCAACTACTTTGTTCCGAGGATTCTGTCTCTTGCAACTCCTCGTTCCCATGTCCATCATGTCAAACCATCTATTGAGTTCCTTCACTATCAGGTGAATCGGTTGACGATCCGATCCCCGCTTCACTGTCAGCAGCTCACTTTCTCGGGAAAAACTCTGTTTCCGCCGAGTTCGTGCCATCTCTTCCTGGTCAAGTTCCTTTTTGTCCACGGTTTTGGTCACCACTCTCAATGTTCGATCAGATTCTTGGTTCTTCTGTTCACTCCCGGTACTCATCGCCTTCACGTTGTGGTTTACAGGTTGGATGTGTTGCCCCTGTTCTTTCGCCTTAATAGACCCAAATAGAAGCCAACCAGCGAACATCGCAGCAATCAACAACATCAGCACGATTTTTGATAAATTTTGCCGAAATCTATTGACGACGGCGATGACATCAAAGCTGGCGGTTGAGACATCTTGGCACTGTGAGACGTTTTGTTCAATTTCGTTTGGTTTATCCCGGTATCGAATCGCTGTCTGGCGCCTTTCAGGGACCGATTTCTTGACGCGATGTGGAATTGCCATTGTGGTGTTCAGGTGCGTGTGGAATATGGGCCAGTGATGACCCCCCTTCGTTTTGGGCCCCCGATTGCTAATTTCTGGTCAGGAACATCTCTGGCAATCACAGGTCAGGGATGAGCCAACGACTTTCACCCCCTTCAACTATCTTCAGCGCGAAAGATATTCAACTTAACAGCTCAACCTGATCGTCAGATTCTTGTTCCTGTTTGGTTCAACGACATTGTTAGTTGTGATGTTTTGGTGCATTTGCTGGAAATTATTGTTTTCATTTACAAGGACTAGAAGGTTCGGTATTGATGGTTCACCCGATGTGACGAATGTGTTCGAGGGGGATATCACTCTCGATCACCGGTGAATTATCCATGAACCCTGACTTCAATCTTGTGGGTACTGCCCTTCAAGTAATAGCGCTAACAACCGCTGATACTTCCTGATCGTGAGGTTCATAATTGATTTCCGCCCGGATGAATTTACGCGATTAGAATGCAATTGGACGCCGTTGCTGAACTCCAGACAATGTGATTCCAATTCCTAATCAGATTCGTCGGTGTCAACCAGACACGTTCTGTTCGGATCGAAATGAGCTAAGACCGGTGCCAACGCAAGTGCCTTTTCATTTGGTCAAACTCTTGTTGGTGATGCTCCAGCTAAAACGAAGTTGGCATCTTTCTTGGTCAAATAATATAGTGGAGCCGCTAATCCAGACTAGTTCGCTATGAAATCACTTTAGACTTGACAAATTCCAGAAAACATTAAACACATTTTACGGACGTGGAGCTTTGCCATGTAAGATCGTCTCCGTTTTTGCAAGGTCCATTTCAAGCCCTGTGGTCTAACGACGACATAACTCAGGAATTCCGTTCGTTCGACATTGAATGCGCTGTTTTCAAGCTTCACGAACAGCCCTCGTTCCAGTAGTTGTTGCAGTACCAATCGCACATGAGCTCCGTAATCTTCAGAATTCCTAGAATGAAACAAAATGGAAAACTAAATCGACACCTGAATTCTGTCGATAATATAATCTAAGTGATTTCCATCATCGTCAAAAAGGTTCGTTCATGAGTCTCTGAAAAACAGGCGATGTGGTTTGAGGCCATATGGCATTACGGAAAACTCAGAAATGGTCATATTTGCAGTTAAATCCCATCTTGTATTCGCCACATTCCCTGACTCGCCAGAGGTTTAGGCAACGCGTAATCTAACTTGTTATTCATTGAGGGATATAGTCGATGACAGGTATCGGATAGTGCTGGCACTTTTCAATGTTTTCTCAACCTCTGTAGTCAACACACACTCGCAACGATCGTCTTTGTTGCGAAGGAAGAGGATTGGGGGACCGACTGGGGACTCAGAATTTCGGATGAAACCCCTTGTTCCGATATTTCCGCATTGTTAGAGCGCAGAGCGACCTCTTCCTTGACTGAAATAGAATAGCATCAGTTTATTGGGTAAACTGGTGACGTTGTCTTTAAAATTAATAGCTAAATCTGAACCCAGACGGTGAAGTGGAAGCGCTTCTGCGCCTTCCTTCGACAATCCGTCCGCGAGATTGATGTATTTTGCTGGTAATTATGTGGTTAAATCTGGGGTGTTTGTCTCTTTGAATCTCAAAGACTCTAATTGGTTATCCCGACACCTCAATTGGTCGAATGTAGAGGGCGAAAACATGACCCTGGCGGCTCATCATCTTGAGCGAATCGGCGCTTTGGCCTGCCGGACGGGCTGTGATCCTTAATTGCAGTCAATCAATCTCTGGGTTGACCTGATGCAAGAACGACATATCGAGCACAATCTGGTAATTCGGGCCTGTCAATCACGTAAACCGATGCATGGAGTTGAATATTAGTGAGAGTAAAACCAAGGTGAATTGTCTGGTAGGGAGCAGATGGCAACTAATCGCCAATGATAAGCGTGAGCAGGAAAAGGACAACACAATGGTGTGATCTCAATGCCATACTGCTCGACGAAACTCCAGTCGATGAACAGTGCCGTTTGTCCAAAGCCAATGAATACTGCTAAGGTGCTGAGTGCGTTCGGCCAGTTCAGCGTGCACGACGGGCAGAGCATCTCCTCAAACGAATTGTTTACGAGAACGGTGGACGATAATCGCAAAGAGAGAGGTGCTGCTAATCGCCTTAATCGAACATGTAGCTGTGGTTTCAATAGGAGTAGGTGGTACGGTAGGAGAAATTATAGACTGTAAAGGGACGACGGCACCCGCCGGTTCATCAACGACGCCCCGCCGCATTTCCCTGCCGCTGAGGTGGTATATGCGACACGACCGCTCGCCACACTACAAGCACAAATGATGACGTCGACGACGTTCTATTTTCTTCCAATGTAAGAAGAGGTTGGAGGGAGCCATATGCATGTAATTTAAGTTCTCTTGAAACGGTGGTAGTGTCGGGTCTCATTGCATGGGAGCCGTTGATCGCGGGGTCTGATGGCGACGAAAAGCGAGGAAGTGTGGTGGTAATCTTGGTGGAGGTTACATCATAATGTGTTTGCAACTCGTCGCTGTTGAATTCGTTGTTCGAGGCGAAGAGCGTCTGCAATTAACTGTTGAAGAGTGCTCGCCGTGGTTACGGGCCAGCAACAGATCTTGAATTTCTTCATTGATTCCTGGGCTAAAACAGTGACTTCCCGCTCTGAACAGATTCGGTAACAAGAAACCCATCGGCCCAATCGTTCCGTTGAGAGTTGATATATATCAACGCAGATCTTGTTCCAGGACCTGGTCTCCCCGTTCCGTTTGTCCATCCGTTTGGTGGTTTCCCGAGGAGAACGAGTCTTCGTTGACCCTTTAATCGAGCCAAGAGCTGTTTCCATAATTTGTCACAAACTTGGACGTTCGGTTGGAGATGATTTCATCGGGTAGTCGATGCAACATGATCCAGTAAATCGGCCAGTAAATCGGCTAGAGCTGCTCCGATTATGTTTTTTTGGGCGGGATGAAATCGCTTGGTATGTTCCCTGGCCGCGTTCAACACTTACGTCATGGGGTCACAACTATTGTTAATCGTCGAGTGGATGGACCCATGATGGCCTTCAGATCAATGGTTAATCTCGAACTAGTCGCACTCCTATATATTGGTGTTTGATTCATCAACGATCCCCATCATTTCTTGTGTCGCCACGTTCGTATTGTTCCTGCTGGTCTGGGGTCTATTCCCTTTTGGCCCTATACCACAGGTGGCTCATCGCCAAGGGCAGGATATGGTGTCGCTTTACGAGCATCCATCGTCGTGCCTGGGCAATTATCGCCACATCTTCCGCCGTCCATCCCGAAGTCTTTGGTAGATTTTGACGCGTCGTGCGATTTCGAAAGGCAAATCGCCTCCGCTCCTATCCTGGTTTTTAGAGCCCAATCTCTGCAGTGTTGCGATCCCCGAGATATTGTCATATGATGTCATAATGTGTACAGAATTCATACGAGCGGCAGTCGTATAGGTCTGCACGCGTTGCCGCTAGGCTGGCCCATCTAACAATGTATTGTTTGGCAACACCAGAATGGAATATACTCCATCTAAAACAGCGGGCGCTTTATTTCACATTTGTGGTGTAAGGGCTACCCTATTCTGTAGCTTCGGGGGTTTTGCTTTCGTTCATCAGCGATAAAGGTGAACCAGATTAAGACCAACGGAATCATTGTCGTAGCGACCGCCCATTTAACGTGTCAACGATGGCCAATATTCAATGCATTGGTGGGATGTCGCCTAACCAACAATCTGCAACTCATGAACAATCCAGGATCGATATCAACTGCGATCAGATGTCTTTCAATCCGTCATCGCATTTCATCACAGTTGCCGTTGGTCGGCCAACCGATTTCCCATTGTTGCCAACCCCCCAACAATTCTTCTAGAACCGAATTTGAATTACTGCCACTACCGAATATAACGCGTATCAAGTATGATGAAACTATTCTCTTCTCGCCATGGTCGAAACACAGCTGGCGCTCTCTGTAGGTTGGTAAACAATCTCTCGTTTGCGCCAGATGCGATTCAAAAATAGGAAGGGCAGACATTTATGAATCGATAAACAAAGTCGCTTTGATAGCGTGGGCGCCACTGTGGTAGATTGCCTGGGTTTTAACATAACGGGAGCGATGAGATGAAAAAAACTAAATGATCAAACTTGCCATCGCGAGCAAACGAACGATATAATGAATGCAGCTGGATGCACGCTGGTAGATATTTTAGGTGCATGTGGCAACTCAGAAGGCGCTTTGGACGGTTTGGACGCAGGCACCAGGGGGGTTTCTTAGCATTATAAGTGGGATTATCAGAAGCTTGAAAATGACAAAATGGATCAGTATTCGTTTCTGCAACTAAATACTGCGACTTTGGTGACCGACTTTCATTATCATTAGTCGACGAAGCCATGACCTGGCTGTAAAATTGCCGAGATAGCATAAGTTGCCACCGTATTTTGACGGTTTCAATGTGGTCAAATCGAACCCGACAACGTCATGGGAACTCTTTTGAATCAGGAAATTTGCCAGTTGATGTCGCCAGTTTATAGATAAATAAGATTCCCAACTCCACCATCAGCACCGCGAGACCTTTGTTGCGTTTGAGGAATGGTTTCAGCCTCCTACTCTCCATCTGCAGCGGTTCGATAGAACGTCAAATAGGTCAACCCTTTGATGACGTCAGATTAGCACAAGTAGTTGATGGGGTTGACCAGGCGCAGATTAGACCAACCGCTGTGTAGAAATTGCCCACTCGAGAGCAGTTTCACCATCATGATTTTTAAGTTGGATTATTGTTGGACCTACACCGATAATTTGACAAAATTTCCTGAGATATCAATTCAGCGATGTTGATGTTTTCGGCATATGTGTTGACAATGACCAGCCAAAGCGGATCAAGGATCCACCCAATCTCCCATAGCGTTCCTTCATCTCATCCCGTTCCAAAAGAAGGAACCGCGCCGCCTCAATTATATCGATAATGATCTGCTTACTTCTGTGAGATCCCAATCAGATATATAGACAAATTAACACAGTATAGCAGTCTACAGGTTGTAATATATTGCCATGTGCAGTGCTGTATTCCCATTGAGATCAGAAATAAGGGGATTGGCGCCTCTCTTCAACAGATACTTGACCAGAACTTCTCTATAGCCTCAGCTTAGTTGAGGGGGATGATCAGTGTCAAATAGATATCCCGACCAACCTATTACACGCAATAGCCCTATGAAGACGTGTAGCCCCATCATTGCCAGAGTGGTTCACTTGAATATTTTCGATCATTGATATGATGATTTCGTCTGTCCTGTTGGCACATCATTAGGTGTTTCAAGATATTGTGGAATTTGGGCGATATACAACTCAGTTGAAATATGGGTGTGCAATGGTGTGTTCCCATCAATATTTGCTATATTGGGATCGGCACCTCTCTCCACAAGAATCTGGATGATATCAAAACTGGAAACACAAAAAACTCAATATTTGAGTTGTGATCAGAACCAGACTGTCATTTCTACCAACCGTGCAAGAGTAACTGCCAGAAACAGAGCGGTTTGCCTTTTTTGGTTTCTGAAATTGATTATTCCTGAAACCGCCTGACGGTTGACATCCCGGTCCCTGTGAGATCAGAGCAGCGACTTCAATGATCTCGACACACCCATCAACAATATACAAGCGATTATAAACTAACTCTCCATTTGAACACATTAAGGAATCTGTCATCCCGTTTTGACCCAGAACAGCGGCCGTTCTTGGCGTTGCCGCCTCAAGTATAAATATAATGGTCTCTCCACTTCTATGAGATTTAATATGAGAATTGTGGTAAAAATAACAAGTTTAAAGGTGTGTACAGATTATGCTCTATTGCCAGGTGCAGTGCTGTATTCCCATTAGAATCAGCAATAATGGGGTTGGCGCCTCTCCTCAACAATGTCATAACCACCACTTCCCTAACCAATCAATGTTTTTGAGGGGACGATCAGTGTCTACACAATCAATTGACCAACCGATGACACTTAATAGCATTATGGAAAAGAGTGGAGCCATCATTGTACCGGTGGTCGATATCAATATTTTGTATCATTGATAGAATAGAATCGTCTGATCTGTGATAACGTGAGTAAATGTTGGAGAATCTGGTGAGATTTGTTTAACTCACAGGTTAGACAGAATAGTGGTCAATGGTTTATGCCTATCATGATCCGCTATCGTGGGATCGGCACCGTTCTCCAACAGAAATTGGGCGATATCAACACTGGGGATACGAGACCTTAGTATTGAACTCGCTGATCAGAGTCAGACAGAGAACTTGACCAACCGATCAAAAAGAACTGCAAAAAAGAAAGCAGTTTTGCCCTTATGGTTCCTCGAATTGATTATAGGGTCGCATGAGAGAGCGATTACTTTAGAGACGACGTCTCGGTTTCTGTGAGATCAAATCAGGTCCTTCAATGTTTCAGACCGATAAATGACCAATATACAGGCAATCAATCAATTGTTGAATCAAACACGCATAGAATCGTGTTGTCATCGGATTCTGGAGCACAAGGTGGATTGGTTTTGGCCTCGCCGCGTTTATCATATCGGAGATGACCTGCCCACTTCTGTAGAAATGCTAATGAGATATTTTGATAAATCAGCAATGTGAACTGTTCATCATACATTTTATAAACTATTGCCAGGTGAAGTACTGACATCCCATGATGATCATGAATGATAGGAGTGGCGCCTTTCTTCAACAGGTGTTTGACCAAAATTTCCCTAATTTAGCAGTTTTATTGAGGCCCTGATATCCAATACTAATTACGACCAACCGTTTGTTAATCGTTGCATTTCGGAGAAGAGTGTTTCCATGCCTGTTCACTTGATTGACATTCATATTTTCGATCATCAAAATGAGCATTTCGTCTGTCCTGTGAGCACATCACTAATTATTTGAGTTTTTTTGTGATTTGGGCGACATACATGTCATGTGGCAAATTAGTGTGCAATGGTGAGTCCTCATACTTATCCAATATAGTGGGATCGGCACCATTAAGAAGAAGAATGTTGGCGATAGAACCACTGAAGATTTACAGACACCCATCATTGATGTAGGTGAATAGACAAGGACAGGAAATTTGACCAACCGATTAAGATGAACTGCTATCCAGAAAGCAGTGCGCCCCTGATTGTTCCTGAGGTTTAGTAATTCCCACACCGCTTCACCGAAGGCATTTCGGTCCCTGTGAGATCAAATCAACGACTCAATGAATTCAACCCACCAATCAACAAATATACAGGCCATCATGAATTAATTGTCCACTCAAACACAAAGAAGGGTCCGTCATCCCATTATGACCCAGAACATGGATAGGTTGTGCCTTCGTCGCCTCAATTATATCAATAATGATCTGTCGACTTCTGTGAGATCTCAATCAGATGAGTTGTTATTTCCACAGACGATAGCAGTCTACAAGTCTCGTTCTATCGCCAAGTGCAGTGCTGTATTGCCATGAATATCTGTTGTTGTGGGATCGGCACCGAGATCCAACAGAATTCGGGAGATCTCATGACTGAATCTTATTATTGAAGGCAATAACCAGACCGAGACAGTAAATTGACCAACCAACGATGATAAACTGCATGTAAAAGAGCAGTGCGCCCCATATGATTCCTGAGGTTCAATATTTCGGACGTCGCTTTACCGATGGCATTTCGGTCCCTGTGAGATCAGATCAACGACTTCAATGATTTCAACACACCTATTAAGAATATACAGGACACCATGAACCATTGTTCCACTCGAACACCCAGAGGGATTCGTCATCTCAATATGGCTCAAAATATCGACAGCCTTTGCCCTCACTGCTTTGATGATATCAGTAATGATCCTTTCACCTCTGTGATATCTTAATCAGATGAGTTCCAATTTCCACAGATTATAGCAGTCTACAGTTTTCGTTCTATCGCCAGGTGCAGTGCTGTATTGCCCGAATTATCAACGATAACGGGATTGGCTCCTCCATCCAACAGAGCCTTGATCACCACTTTCCTGAACAATCAGTAGTAAATATTGACAGCAGATCACCCCTTAAACACTCTATACGACCAACCGTTCACAGTCCACTGCAAAATGGAGTGGAGTTTTACCAGCATTGTTTTGGAGGTCAAGAGCTTGTGGTTGTGTCATTTTGATTTTTTCCAAGAGCTTTATGACGGCGATATTTCTATTGAGGTGTCAGATAAGGGGTAATGATATATCATATGGAATATATTACAGGCCCTGACCAGCGGCGATGTGCAATGGAGTATTCCCGAATTCATCCTGTGTGAATATGTCGGCCCCTCGATCTATCA
>OUQQ01000554.1:0-13468 GCA_900404475.1 Spongospora subterranea | reverse complement strand
GATCAATAATCGTTAAGATGGCCGAGAAAAATGCTGGCAAGCGTAGTATGTCTGTGAGATAACAAAATTGCAGATGAAAACCAGGAGGGACAGGCTCTTGCTGTTGTTTGGGGGACCGATGGGATCGAACGGTGTTTGGTCGGGTTTTTTCCTCGTCAGTGCTTGCGCCATCGCGACCTGTACAGTTTTAAACTGGCTCAAGTCGTCGCAATGCTGACGCTTTCTGACAATCAAACTGGCTCGCATAAAAATGGAGGCGTGTGTCGAGCCATTCTCTTGAACTAATTCAAGCACTTTTATTAAGCTGAATCGACTGGAAAACAACCAAATTTATGGTGGCTCCAAGAGTTTCGAAGAAGCTGTACAGGTAAGCTCTTCAAAGATTCGATAATCCAGGATGCAACCAACTCGCGAGAGCTGGTTGCATCGTCTTCCCATTGTTTCTCTCTATGCCTGTTGTGTTTTCATAATCTTTTATGGAAAGATAATTACTGATAATTATTCAATAGTTCTAAAAATATTAATTCTACTTTGTACTATTATTTTTTTATAATTATTTTTCATTATATTGAAAGAAATCAAAACCGAATCTTCAATTACAGCATCAAAACACGAATTGTCAACTATTACAACTGTTCACAATGACTTAAAGCAATGAAATATCATGATAATACAATATTCGACATCTCCCGCAAATACGGCCCACCGAGCATCAATCGAGAGCTTGAAGCCAATATTGAATTTGGATGGCTGTAGTTTTTCAACAGAATTTGAATTTTCTATTTCAATTTCTTTTACTCTTGCTCTTGAGTTTGAAGACCACAATGACATATTGATTCATATGGCGTTAACCATTGTCATGTTTACAGGGTTTGATGCTGTGTGAGCACCAGAATAACAATCAGGTCAACGTCTGGCTACTGTAGTCTTCAAATGTTTCGGAATTTCGACCTCAATCATACAGCAAAAGTCGGTGATGACGTCAAACTGGATTATGGGAATTGTTGAGCGGTATCTGACGTATATGCGATTTATGTCATGTCGTGTTTGAAATGACCAAGATCAATTGATCCCGACCAACGTTTTCGAACGAAAGTTGTTTTGAGTGGTTAATAAGGTCCACCTAGTTCGTACCAGTGGAAAAACGAGAGGATGACAAGAATTGTACAACCTGGAGAAGGAGCCCGAGCAAATGGGTTAACGCCATGTGTCCAGGCAACTTGTTGTGGTACTTCGTGGAGAAAACAAAATTTATCAGACGAATGTTGTCGGTCAAGCTCTATTTTCTGCAATGAATAATGATTTATTTGGCGATTGGTGTTCATGAAAGAGCAGCATTACCAAATGAAACTACGGTAATGGAACGGTGTACATTTGATCCACAAAAATTTGGAGCAATACTAGATGAGAATAGTCTGGGCCAGATTCAAGGTTAACTACAATGTCTCTTGTGCGGTCACCAATTCGGCGAATCATCTGCCACGTTGTCCAGGATTTCGATAGAATGTGATATCCTTCGATTAGGCATTCCAGACGATCCCGCTGAGTAATATTGATGTCAACGTCCTCTGGAATATTGTGAATATCTGGGCTCATTTGACTGCAATATTTCAATAGGACTTCGTGTCTGGTTAATGGGTCGAAATTCATGTGCTCCAATAGATCCAGAAAATCCTTAATCTCCATCTTGACTAGTATATGTTCATAGACGTCGAACAGATTTGGGTTTGTCCCAACATATTGAAGAATTTTTTCCCTCAAATCAGAGAGGTTATATTTACGACAGAACACTAACAAATGCGGAACATTCGACAGATCCATTACGATCCGCCTTATTAGGTCAAGCTCGCAGCGCCCTTTGACTTTATCGCTCATCATGTAATTGGCGATTATCAGAACTGAGAACACGTCTTGAACAGACTGATATTCCGACGGGTGCACTAGACCGTAAGCTGTTCGAAGGAACAGGCCGAACAGGCGATTGGCTTCAAAAGGTGAAAGTTGCACAGACCCAAATGCTTCTGGTATTGTGAGATCCGGTAATACGATATCACATTGTGCTCGTGATCCCGATCCGTTATCGGTATCGTCCTGGGGCCATTTCACACATTGTTCAATCATCGCGCAGGTCGGCATCATCACCGCTTTGTGCACGTAGAACTTGACCTCCGACAAACGGACCACTAAATCACTTGACGATTCGTTATGAAACAACGCCTCTAAAGCGGATCTCATGTCGGTCGCCATCGAGACCAATAAACTGTCTGCGCTCATCTCGTTCAATTGGTGTTTCTGCGTTCTGGACTACGTATTGGATGTATTTCAAGTCATCCGACAATATGGGTCGCCATCAGCTGGACGTGACTCATATCCTCGTGTGTATGTGAGAGACGGCCTCGGGCGTCGGCTGAGTCATCGTAGCTTCAATACACCCTCCACTGATGCCCTCGGGTCGTTGCGGTTGGGTCGATTTTGATTGCGTGTCACTTGTCGGTTGAACGTCGGCGTACTCGTGACCTTGGTGACAATATCGGCGTTCATGCGCGTCCATTGGACAGTACTGAATTATGATGGCGCCGCTTTTCACTAACTGCCGGGTGCCATGAATTCGCGAACCGGATTCCCGTGACGTCAGGTTGCATCGACAACGTCTTGTAGCGAATTGACAGTTACGATGATGTCGTGATCGGCTTCGCTTTCCGATCCGTCTCACGTGTTCGTTTCGCTTGTCGGTGCCTGCAAATTTGGTTAATCCTCATTTCAGTGTATCTGTGATGCCGAACACCATCAAGCTAGCAGGGTCCATGATATGGCATTGGCCATGAGTGGTATGAGTGTTGACCATTCGCGGTTACTGAACTCACGACCATAAATCCAAGTCTTAGACAGCTGCATCTTGTCTGATTGGTCTTCGAGAATTTTTGCTGCGGACCCAGCGATGCCTCATTGCACGTTGGACCACATTGACCATCCGGTTGGCGACAATCACCGGCAATATTCTGTTCATACCAGAGCGGATACACATCAGTTTGAAACAAGGGTTCCGCCTCAGTCGGACTCAGTGGCCCAATGCCATGAGATAACATACATAAAGTGTACGGACAGAGACAGGTGCCCTGTGTGCTTCACTGTGTCAGTTTGTCACGCACTTGTTATTGTACCCTTTCTCGCAAACCATTACTGTAGGCTGCGCCAGACTGTGAGCATCGCCGCACAGCATGGCTCCGGTGACAGTGGGCATCACCGCACTATATTGCACCGGTGACAGTGGACATTTCCGCACTTAATAGTTATGACCCGGTGATAGTGGGCACCGCCGCACTTATCACACCGCCAAACTGAAACGTGCTTCCACACCTGATTGTCCTCATTGCGGTCAACAAGATCACAAGACATTCTCTTCCGATATTTTCGCTTACTTATATAACTTTCCGAATCGGAATTGGCATCATATGCCGGCTGGCCATAATCCCGATACTTCAACCCTTGGTAATCTATACAAGTCTGTACCGATGCAGCAAGACCGCGACATCGATGGCGAACATCCAGATGTGCCGTTGCTGCCAGCAAGGCCAGCATTGTTCTCTGCATACATCCATCGATGTCTAACACATTGCGCGTACACGCCGATGTTCATCGCTTGTTCCCAGTCTAATGCATTCGGCTTTTATAGATTCTTCACATTATGTTGTTCCTACTTGGTCATATCATCTTTACCTCGCATTACCGCCTTTATCGGTCCGTCTCTTATAGCAACATATATGATTGTTTTGCCAAGTGAACTGTAACTAGATTTCCCGTTATCTGCTGTGGTGTATGCGGTTGTCTTAAGACCGGACAGTATGCCGTTCTTGGAATATTCCGTTCATGATGTTGTCCATTACCAGATCAGTGTAGGGCCCAATCGTTCCTGATTTGTCCCCAATTATATAATGATCACTGTCATTCTCAGGAATCTGGCTGTGACATCGTGTTTTTATCCCTCGGCCGCTCGATTTTATTGTTTGAATTTTTTGCATATAGAAACCAGACCAAATCATCGGCATTAATCGTAAGCACTCAGTTGTCTAATGTGTAAGTTCCTGAGCGTTTTTAGATATCGCGGCTATCGGTAATATTTTCTTTAGCAATGCTATTTGCTAAATTATATATCGCGTCATCTCGTATCCATCCTTTGACAGTAGTCAGCATCGCTATTGTGGTTTCTCAATTCTTGGCATTTACTCTGGTATATCACGTTCTGGATTACAACACAGAATTGTTTTCTCATTGCGTCTACTAAAGGCTCGAAGGAGAAGAATCTTGGCGCCAAGGCAGGAGTCAACAGGTCCGTTGTCATTATAACAATGCTTTCTTTTTCACAGAATTTATGGCATTACTAGTGAGATATGCGGTTTTACCAAAGGAAGACACCTTGATCCATGTCGACACAGTGTTGGACTCGGCATCACAGCTGCTTCTCGAACCCGATAGTCGCTTTCTCAATGTCGGTTTGCAATTCGCGACTGTCTCCGTACTCTAATGCACGTCGTGAACAGTTCGAAGGGCTGTCTATCCATTACCGTTATCACCAACATCCAACCAGCCCTCACTCTATCTGTCTAGTAATAATGACTTGTACCAATCCGCATTCGAATTCTGCTGACTACATGATAGCTACATGGTTTTGGTGGCGGTGTGTTTTCGTGGCGCCAAGTTTGGCCTCAGTTGACGGAATTTTGCTCTGTTCTGGCTTTTGATCGTCCCGGGTAATTTGGTAGTTGACCATCGTTGATCTCACTGATTCGTAGAGAACAGGTTTGGCCTATCTTGTAGACCATTTGGGCAGGAAGTGTTGTCTAGAGAATTGAGTCCTTACTCTCCTGAATTCTCGATCAAAGTTTCGAACCATCTGCTGGTATGTGCGTTCCTCCTGGCTGCAAAATTAGCTTATACTGAATTCTAATCTGTAGGATACATTTAACATGAAAGAAGCATTGATTGTTGGCCACTCTACCGGTAAAGCGTGGAACGTGCTGTAGGTTCAAGTCAATTTATTTGTATTTGAACTGCAGGCGCATCACTGGCGATGATGTTAGCAAAACGAGTACCACCACTATCTGCATTGTGCATTGTATCTTTTACTGAGATGACCACTTTACCTTCCTTTGTCAGGTACTTGTATGCACAGCGTTAAATAAGACTTTTTCCATTTACGCTGTCCATTGTTTTAGGTCAATGTTTATGACTCGACTTGGCAGATCAGTGATCATGCATCTAGTTCGATCCGAGCTTGGACAGGCACGATATAGCAACAGCGCCGCTAAACAGCTTCCGTGATCTTAACCTTTTCATGTTCAGGTGTCAATGAGAAGGTCTTGGTACAATCCTTCCTGCATCTCCGAAGAGATCATCGACGATTATCGTTCAAGTATGTTGTTGCCTAACTGGTCCGAGGCAATTGGTATATGATATATCCGAATGGTGTACGTCTCCATAATAACATCGTTCATGTGTAGTGGAAATGGTAAACGTGTCTGAGCAGCACCATTGTATAGAGAAATATGCATCTATAATCACCTGCCCAGTTACGATAATCCAAGGAGTTGAGGATAAGGTCGCGCCCCCATGTCATTTGCCATCGATAATCAACTGATATCAATGAAAGTTATGTTCACTGGGTGAACTTCAACGATTGGCGACAACTTTACACGGTAGATCAAGATTGATCAGAATTCACGAATGTGGACACATCCCTCAACAAGAGGCTCCAGAGGCGTTTATCGACGCGATCAGGTCGTGTCTTCCATCACAATCTCCCGAACCATCTCTCTATATAAAATAACTCTACGACTGCTATATTCGGACTGAGCGGGATCGATAACCGGTACATATCGAAATTAGTGTCATGTTGAAAACACGAGCAGGTAAGAATGGGGGTCGGCAAATCCAGGTTTTGATCGTTGGGGCGTCTGGCTCAGGCAAGACGGCATTAGTGAGCCGGTGCGTCCCATTCATCATAACCACATCCATGAGACGTTTTTCATTAGTGTTCATCAGCATTCTCAGTGAGGAGTTTCCAAACAAACACATTCCCACATTGGGTGCAGAACTTTTCATTAAAGAAATGCAGTTTCAGGAGTAAGTTGAGGGGTCATCGTAGAGCAACGAGATATGTCAAATGATTCAAGTGGTCAATATAGGGAATATGTCACGTTGAACTTGTGGTCGTGTGGAGGGCATGAGAGGTTTAAACCTGTCGTACAGCATCTCTACGATAATATCAACGTACACTCCACCCAATCGTGATTGCGCCAACCCAGGTTAACACGTGCGCGCGCAGGGAGCAATCATAACATACGACCGAACCAACGAGGCATCGTTTAGAGAAGTTGGTCAACGAACGAAATTCACCAAGAATGTCGTCAACTGAGTGGGCAATGTGATCAGGTTGCGTTCTGGCGTAATGAAATGCTGAGGTGCTACCCATCGTGTGTGGCAATAGTGGTCGGCCTCAAATCTGACCTCAATGAGCTTGCCAACATATCAGTCCAAGACGCCGAAGAACAGGTCGACCCATTCGGGGAAATCTGTAAACACCGTTCGCGTTATTGACTCTCACAAAAACATTGCAGACAGCTCGATGGAGCCTATCGCATTGGATTGCATCAGCGAAAACAGGAGAGAACATTGACGCCGTTGTCAACCAGATGTTAACGCGACTGATGGCCAAAACGTGACTATAAATATGATTCGTCCGAAAAACAATTTGACCAACATCGACACCGACTCGTTTGCCGTTCACTGTTAGTGATAATTCTATGGAATTTACTGGGTAGATTTTTAAATGATTCCCGTATGATCATCATGTCGGACCTAATACGACCGATTTCCCAAGTTTAACCGTTGTTGTGTCGGGTATTTCAACGAGCCTATAATGCATATCGCGATCCTCAACGTAGAACCTGAACACAAACGTAGCCGGTTGGGAACTGGATCTGCCCATTGCACGATTGGAGCGTAGCTTATACCTTTCCGCGAAATGGTACTTAATATCGGTGGACGTCTTCCTCTTGAACGCGTTCATGAGGAAATACATGATCTGCAAAAGGCGCACGCGTTTTCAGAAAAACAATCCTCAACCAAAATCTGAAACGCGGTTTGATCCCACCTCGAAACGCTTTGACGAGATCAGGAATATATCTGCACCACAAATCAGAGAATTGATCAAAGGGGGCGATTCAAGGGACGACACCCCAGAACAGATCCGGTGCCGACCTTCTTCGGACCGATGATGGATCACGAGGTGATCGGCGCATCGGCGCGACATCGTCACCTTGTCGATATCCTCGACCTTCATCACCCGTTTCACCTCCATCCCCTTCACCATCAGCAGGTAGATCGAGTGTTGCCCGATCATCAGGATCCGCTTCTCCCGGAAGTTCCGGTGGTTGAGTTTCTCGATCCGATCCGAGAACAGCACTAAACCCGAAACCAAAGCAAATCGAGTTATTGGGATTATCGATAACCAGAACCAGAAAAGGAAACGGGGCGACCTCGTTCATCTCCATGCTCGAACATGATGTGCAAAACAGACGGGGCGTCAGCCAGGTGCAGATAATCGCCTTGGAACGCATCGCCCGCCATCTTGTTGAACGCGTTCAGATCGACGGGCGGCTCCTGAACTCAGCGACAAAAAAACCACCGGGTCAAATAACAATACGGCGATCGACGGCGATCTAACGATGACTTTCGACTGATCCACGACCATTAGCTGCATCTGTAGCGCCGCGATCTCCTCCACCGATTTTCGTTTGGTCAATTCCAGCGTGGTTGTGAATCGGCGCTCCAGCTCGGCGTGTTCCGATTGCGCTCGCGCCAGCTGGTCTTGCAGGCGATCGTTGTCGATCGCCTGGCGATCGCGGGCGTCGATCAGGGCGTTCGTGTCCAGCAGCGATTGGCTGCGAATACTGTCCAGCTCCAGGCGATGCAATTGCTGGGCGCGTTCGAGCGCGCTCGAGACCCTAGGAGGGAAGACGGCGTCGGTTCCAGACGATCACATAAACCCCCCGATATTGATTACGATGACAACGTCGATTGCAGATCTGCTCTGGCCTTGCTCTCTTTCCTGAACTTGTCCAGGAAATGTCTGAACAGCGCCTGAGAATACATTGCAATTTTAGGGCGAACGGAAAGGCGTATTGTGGATCAGATCGATATTACCGAAATGACGACCCGATGAAATCGGTTTTGCTGAACGGGCTCAGGTTTGGTCGGAATCGGTTCGGGAACGGCTGGAGCTCGTGCCCTCTCGGCGATCAGGTCGTCCTCCCGCTGTTTCGATCTGAATGGCACATCGGTGGGATCGGTGTAGGGCAATCCCTATATCAAACCTGGCCAGAGCCGTTCTCAGATCGCCCAACTGCTGTTGAAGATCGGCGATCTCATCGTTCAGCTCCTTCTCGTGCCGTTCAAGTCGTTTCTCTGCCCTGCAATGCTTCTTCAAGCTCTCTTCCAGTCTGAATGGGCCATCTCAAATCGAAACTGACAAAAAACAAACTGATAACAATGAACCTCTGGATCCTTTCCTGTAGCTGTTGCTGATTGCCGTTCGCCACCGCATCGTTCGCTCGATTTTGTGCCAGCTCGTTCTCTAATTCTAGCTTGGCTCGTCGCAGTTCGTCGACCTGTCTTCTCGCTTCCAACAGCTCTTGGTTTAGGGAACTGATTCGACCTGAACAACAGCGACGACCACACAACATATCATCCATTGACCCCGCGTTTTCCGCGAATGATCTCGATTACCCTCTTTCACTGCCAGATCGTTGATCGCCTGTGAGTTCGCCTTATTCAGCTCCCGTTCCAGGTCGTCGATACGCGCGTGGTCAACGACAACGCGAGTCGTCGGAGGCGGTGGGTCCGGTGGCGATGGTGATCGACGCCCCGTATCGGTCGAGCGATTGCACAATATGCACTCGCCAAGGTAATCCAGCTTATCCAACATGCGCTGGAACCCCAATCGATCCTCTTCGTCATCATCAGAGTCAGTCGCCCAACACCAGATCAACCGTTCCGACAATCGCCCTTTACCTTCCCTCAGCTTGCCCAGGAACTGCTCCGTTCGCAGCTCGCGCCGCAGCTCGTCCTGTAATCGGCTCTCCAACTGGTCCGTTCGATCGAGAAGCAATTCCAGCTTGGTCGTGGTTTTCGATTGCCGTCGCCTGGTCTACATCCCCGGTTCGGAATCGATCGCGGGGGCCGATTTCATCAACCAACCTTATGACGATGGCGAGGTCGAATCGCCTCCAGCCACGTCTCCTTCAACCAACGCCTCGAGCTGTGATCATGGGCCGTATCCGATGGATTCGGTGGACCAGGCGTGTGGTATTGTCGCCCATGCTCCTTCTGCGTGTGGAAGAACTTCCGGCAGTATTGCGATCCAGGAATGTGCTCGAACAGATGCGTTAATCGCTTGGGGGATGGGCTTCGGGATCGATACGTTCTGGTCGTCGTCGTTGATAGCTCGCTCAATCCGGTCCTGATTTTGTGCAATCGTCCCACGATGTCGTCGCGAGTCGTTAGAACACGACCACCCGAGGAGACCTGGTCAAAGGTCGCGCGTAGTAGCTGATAGAGACTTTTGACGTCGTCGAGGATCCAGGATGGGTAGACGTTGACCCCGGAATGGGTCTTCAACGCCAGACCGTCCAGCGCCTGAATCAGCTCCTGCAGATGTGCGATCTTGATCGCCGAGTCGGAATCGTCGCGCCGGATGGGTGAATATATCAGATCTCGGCTGGTCGTGGTTGACGAATTATCGTACGATTCAGCCATGGTTGTGCGAGTCGTCAGGCAATCGGATCAAGTCAACCCGGGAACTGCCCTCCACCCAGATTCACCGATCAATGTAGTACGTCGTCGTCGAATATCCCCATCAACTGCAATCTTTTTTTATCCAGCTCAACATCTGCCGACACAAATATCTCACATTGTTCTACTCTCACTATTACTATGACAAGTTGGAATACAGTTTATGGAACTGGATTGTCAGTCAAAGAATTTATCGCCATCGCAGAGGTCAAAGAACGATGCCCAGCATTGTAACGTGAATATATATATATCTCAATGAGAATCACTCGAAACGAATCGCCACGTAATCTTGCCTGTCGACACGGTCAGACGCATGAACTTGCGACATGCATCGAACTTCGTGGTCCAAGCTCAAAAATTCTTGCCACGATTCGGGGTTTTGTCTACAAAACCTCATGAGTGAATCGTATTTCATCAGCTCCAACAAACGATCGGACGCCTCCTGGAAGATGTTTGGCTCCAGATGATCTGTGCTGATCATGCCTTTCGGAAACAACAGCGTCCTGAAGTATTGTAATGTTTCGGCATCTAGATTCGCCTCCATCATGGAATCGGGGGCCAAATATGTCGCATACATGGTATCAGCCCAATTCGCATTCTCTTCCACTGTTCGATTCTGAAATCGCGATTTGAACTGCGTAGCATCTGTCCAAAACAGAAGGTTTTCCACAGCGCGCTCACGAATCAAATGTTTCTGAAACTGGTCCAAACCCTTCTTGGTTAGTAGGAATCGCTCAAATTGAGACGTTGAACTGGCGGCTGCAGCAAGAAAGATTTGACGATCTTCTGAGCGATACGACAATAGTAAAGGCGCAAAAGCAGCTCTGAAAAGTCGATTCTGAATGAGTCCTGATCGACCAACTGATATATAAATACGGCCTTACTCAATAGATATTAATTGGACCATGATGACATAGAAGAAGTTCATATACGAAAGACGTTCGACTGGCATGAAAGCGGCAGAAATAAAATATACAACATACCCGATGATGAAAAGGGCGCTTATTCGCTTCATCGAGGCCTTAATACCGAAATTATCAGCAGTAATACGAAGGCTATATGCTGAAACCAAGAAGAACAAACAGGATACGGAGATTTTGTAATTAGAAAAAACTCCAACCATCAATGCACCTGACGATCGATCAGAATAAGCAGAAAGTGCACGCATGGTGAATAAGGCAGGTCGCTGTAGCAAAAGAGCGACCTGCACAACGAGCAAAATCAGACAGCTGGTGACAACGAAAAACACTGCAAAACGGCCACTCATCAGGAATCGAGCTCTAGAATCCGATAAAACTGCTGCGGCCAACCGCTCTGGGTCTTTGCCCAATGAAGCCGAAAATTGTGCTTGCTGTAATGTCCGGCTGAAGGCGATAAAAGTTGCAAATCCAAACGCTGTAAATGTATCAATGAAGCACGATAATAAGCTATATTGAATGATTGCTCGTTCTGCATATGTCCATGGAAAATCAAGAGCGGATATACTGATATATAATGACCATGCCTGTCCAAACATGATCGCAATCAGAATAACTTTTGGTTGACGATATCGAATTGGAGTCTTGTTGCGCCTACGCCAGAAAAGGAATAATAAACTAAACGGGACAATATGGGCAACACTGAAGCCTAAGCCGATAGTATACAGGGGGGACATTGCATTCACTCGTTCAGTTCGTGCAGATGATTTGTGGGCAAGATGGGTATGATGATCCATGAGTCAGAGACGGTTGCTAAGATCATTTTCGGATCAAGGTACAGATTTGGTTTCCCCGATTTGACTTTCCCGCCATTTTCCTTACAGGAAGGCATACAACCCAATTCACACGCAAAAGGAAAAATTGAGTAGACGTTTGATCATGGTTGGAATGAGTGTCTCCGTTTGCTCTGTAGAACAGTAGAAGCAAGGCATGCTGAGTATACTATGGCAGGGAACGAGAACGGGAACCTGTTCGATGGCCAGCACGAGGAGAACCAATTGGTTCAAGATGATGAAGGTATTCCCAAGAGGGTATGACGGGTACATTGGAGTGATGTCGCAGAGTGGCTACACACCCGTTACACGACAGCACAGTGACGTCCGATTCGGGGGACTGCATATCTGTGGAACGTGAACAGGCAACGTTAGCCCCCAGTGGGGGGATGCGACCCGTCCGGGTCATGATTGAAGTGGTACTGTAGTCAGGTTCCTGCATAACACACACTGTTTGGAGCAGCACCACCCAAAGCAACACTGGATTCTGGGCTAAATACTTGGCTACGGTTGCAAAACCGGTTCATAGGGGTTCGGGGAAAACCCGATGCCGCTCTGGGATTACCTGAACACCAGTCCCTCTTCGATCAAATTGATGGTGTTTTTGTTTCTGCACGTGATAACGTCGTATGTCGGTTGGAACCGACGACCAGGCAGTCACTGGCCACGAAGCGAATCCCTGAAATACGGAGCCACATTGATTTCATTGACCACAAAGCAACATTGCGACCGGGTTTGTGTGGCGAATGCAACTTTCGACGAAAAGCGTATTCTACTGCGATGCTACAATTGCGTCCCATGAACCAGAGTTTCTCTGCAGAAGTAGTTATTGCCAATCGTTTCGATTTTGTCAAAAATATGTACATACCCGACAGAATCATTGTGCGAGAAACTGGAGGTGTCCCGTGATTTTTGAGGTTATTTAACTGGTATTCTCTGTTCAGAAAGCGTCGAATAGTGTAAAAATGGATATGGCAAATTGGGCGACCACCACAGGCGGACAAGTTCAATCCGCAAACAGTTCAAGATCTCTTCGCATCAGACAAAGCCTAAACAGATTCCCATGAACAGAGCGACCACTCTCAAAAAGAGACGTGTTAAATAACAAAACAGAGGGTACTGCGTTTTTCTTCAGCTCAATGATTTTTGTCAATAAAATTATACAATCATGTCGTCGTTGATTTTTGTATATTTGACAACCGTTGATAGGATGTCCTGGTGCGTCTTTTTATTGCAGCTTTTAGATAGTCATCTTGATATCAGATAACAATGCGCTGTTGTGACTTCATAAACCGACGGTTCAGATGTAGAGCTGGAGTAAGGACTGATATTTCATAGCTCTGGAAGGTTGTGTTGAAAAAGTAAATGGGGATGACAGTTCCCATTGGATACAAACCGGGGACTGATGTGTTTGATATATCACATTGAAATGTTAAATGAATGGTTGGGTTTAATTGAAGCAAACGCTTTCGATTGAAATTCGGCAGTGTGATATTCGTGACCTTTTCGCATACTCACGGACAACAATTGTGCCAACGTAGAGCGACCTCGGAATTAGGCGAAAATTTCAAGAACTATGCAACACATATCAGGTTGAATGTCTTCGACAACATCTCCTTTCACATGCGTGTTAAGCCCATACAACACTCAATGTACCGTACTTCCTTTCAGATGCCGGTTCGATAAGGTGAAACCATCTTGGGTTCCTTAGCAGTGTCAATCCCTATCGGATCTCTAGCGGTGTCGATCCCTATCTAATTTCTATCGTTGTCGATCCCTATCAAATATCTATCGTTGTAGATCCCTATCTAATCTGTATCGTTGTCGATCCCTATCTAATCTCTATCGGTGTCGATCCCTATCTACTAT
>OUQQ01000111.1:672-39886 GCA_900404475.1 Spongospora subterranea | reverse complement strand
GATTGGACTGGACTCAACGATCAATGACCTAGAAAAATTTAATACCTTGAATGGCGGCACCCATTGCGACGACTTCGTCAGGGTTTACGCCCTTAGACGGAGCCTTGCCGAAGAAGGTCTCAACCAGTTTCTGGACTCGGGGCATACGAGACATGCCACCAACAAGGACAATTTCATCAACCTCAGCCTTAGAAATCTTGGCGTCACGAAGACATTGTTCACATGGAGAAATGGTGCCTGATAACCCAATATTCGATGAGTTGGCGCTGATTTTGAAAATGTCAAATTTTACGTTGAATGAGCGCTTCGACTAATTCCTCGAATTTGGCACGGGTTAATTTAATGTTGAGGTGCTTGGGTCCCGAAGCATCAGCAGTGATGTACGGTAGATTGATATCGGTTTGAACTGATGAACTCAACTCAATTTTGGCCCGTTCAGAAGCTTCACGTAATCTGTAATTGATAATCAGAAACTACAGGTGACGACCTGGCTAGCTACGAAGAACAAAACCTCTGTAAAGCCAATGAGTCTTTAGAGATATCAACACCGCTGCTCTTCTTGAAGTCGGCGATTAAGTAGTTGAGGACGGCATTGTCAAAGTCCTCCCCTCCAAGGAAGGTATCACCGTTAGTCGCTTTGACCTCAAAGACGCCAGCGTCAATCTGAAGAATGGAAACATCTGAACATGATCGATCAGTCAACATCGGCGGCGAACACCAGAGAGAAGGAATTGATTACCGAAAGTACCACCACCAAGATCGTAAACGACAACAGTTTCACCTGATTTCTTATCGATACCATAGGCTAAAGATGCAGCAGTTGGCTCGTTGATGATACGACGAACGTTAAGACCGGCAATCTTGCCAGCGTCAGTAGTGGCTTGGCGTTGGGCGTCATTGAAATAGGCTGGGACAGTGATAATCTGAGAAATCAGAGAAATCAATAGGCTGCCAGACTATCACGTCAAAAATGTTGCCATACAGCATCGGTGACTTTACGGCCCAGATAAGCCTCGGCGGTCTCTTTCATCTTGGTCAAAATGTAGGCGCCAATTTGAGATGGTGAATACCTGAGCACAGCGATTAACTATAATGTGCTAAAAAAGACAATAGAAGGTCTTGTACGTTTTTCCTTTTGAGTCCTGGACCCAAGCGTCACCGTTCTTGGCTTCGACAATCTTGTATGACGCCATGGCCATATCTTTCTTGGTCATTGGGTCATCGAACCGGCGACCGATCAATCGCTTGGTGGCGTAGAAGGTATTCTCTGGATTAGTTACGGCTTGACGACGAGCTGGCATACCGACTAGCTTTTCACCAGATTCTGCCACAAATAACATTCAATACAATCCCGAATGGATTATAAATAAATCTACCAGTGAATGCGACAACAGATGGAGTTGTCCTGGCCCCTTCGGCATTCTCAATAACACGGGCCGCCTTCCCTTCCATAATGGCGACACATGAGTTAGTTGTGCCAAGATCAATGCCGATGATCTCGCGGGCTTTGCTGCTCAATCCTCGCATAGATCGCGACATACGACGGCTTGACGTAATCACTGAGGACAGCCCCATTTTGAAATCAGACAGGTACTGCGGTCGTTGAAATTTGTGTTGTTGATGATGGACAGGTTGTTTGGTGATTAAAGGTAATGAGTGAGAGCAGTCCGTGGCGCAGTCCGGGCACGGAATCACACTGTACCATGAGTGAATGTGTATCTGTGCTTCCACTGTACGCACTATTGGTTATTACTGACTGCGTTAGATCGAGAGGGGTTCAGAGGGGAGCGGGCAACCCACCCGACTGAAGGTGAGAGGCGGAATATTCCAGGGCGATTATAGGTGCCAAATTGGGTTGAACCAAACGGGGACCTCGTTTATTGACTAGAGGAAAACGGGCAACGCACCTACCAGCGGGGGGAGAACATTCCAAAGCGGTTATAGGTATCACGGAGAGAGGAATGTTCGTTATCACGTAATGGGTTGAATCAAACGAGGGGAAAGGCAATCCAGTCAACTCAGGAGAAGGAAGGATATATACCAGGGCGGTCAATATTGGGTTGCATCAGACGTGAACCTCGTTTATGGGAAAGGGCAACGCACGCTGCCAGATAGGCGAAGTCCTCCTGTAATGGCTATAGGGGAACGGGCAACGCATCCTACCAGAGGGAGAGAGGAATATTCCATTGGGGCGACCAAACGTGACATCGCATCACTGGTTTTTCGGTACATCGCATTACTTGAGCTGATGCATCATTACTTGAGTTGCTACATCGCATTTTTTCAGAACAGATAAACGTATTGGGAAATTTTAAATATTTCTTTGCAATAGCGGGTTCAAAATGTTTTCTGAAAAGCGTTACACAAGAGTAACCGATTTCCCCAAATATAGAAACGCTTCTGTCAGGTCTGATTAGAATAGATTCAGTCGTTACCCGGCAAAGCACTGAACGACCGTCACAAACGTAACCGAAGTTCCTAAGCAAAACGTTTCTGTCAGATAGGATTAAAAAGGGTCAGATATTACCTGAGAAAGCGCTGAACAAATGTAGCTGAAGTCCCTACAAATATTTTTGCCATTGATGTCACTTTTCCTGCGAAATCGTTGAAACAATCGTTCCCAATTTCTTAAAAGTGCAACGGCAATTGCGTAATCAACCCATTGCCTTCAACCGGACATCGTCTGAGAAGAGAAGTCTCGTTCACTTGTTTAGACGAGCGAGTAGTTCGGAGAGGCAACGGTTTCAAGTGAAAACTTTTCAAAGAAAATTGTGATGACGAGAAATGGGAACCTTGAAGAGTCCAAAATCTATGAGCTTTGCTCGTTTACATCCCTGTGAATTGGTAGAGGAAAGTGTTCAGTCGCCTCAGTCGCAAGTGCATTCTTGAGAGACCCGATCGTCAGTGACGAATATCTGTCAAGACCATGGACAGTGATCTCGATATCTTCCCCATCAACGTTTCAGTCAATAACCACAGACGATTCAGTGGTTCGTTTCACCAGTCCCGTTATAGTGTATCGTCAAACGCATTGGGTTCAAATGAACGGCCATCGGCAATCAATTGTGACTCGAACGGGTCATTGAAACGGCACATGAATGGGTTCAACCACGATGATGTTTTCATTCTTATTGAGAGTTAGGCAATAAATATGATATGCCATTATGGTTGCACCCTTTGTATGGCAACTGGCAAGACCGAATTACCGAGCAGGTTGCCGGCCAAGGTCTGCAATCCATTCTGCCGGGTCACTTCGACACGACGGCAGAAGGTATTGATTACTTGGCCACAGCGCTGAATTGAAAGACTGATATGGGCTTTGAGAAAAGGATCTGTCAGAGGATGGGAAAAGAATCGGAAAGTATAACCATATTGATTACTAGAAATTATTGCTGATCCGGACTCTTTTCAGAATAAAATGCTTTGTAGAGAGGTCAAGCGTTCGCTAGATCTAGCCGACTTTGTAAGTTCAATCTTAAAAGCCATGAACAGTTGGTCGAGGAGCTATTCGAAGCAGGCCGACAGCTATGATGGGAGATTCACGATGCGACGTTGACATGTCCTATTGCAACGCTTATCGTTTACTGCCCAATCTCTGTATTTGTCAATGGTTGCGTCGCATGCCTGCAGAGCATCGGTGGCCGGATTGAGGCTGGATTCTTCATTGCAAGACTGGTTTCGCTTCCATCAATTGATCGATCAACCATTCGTATTTGACTGCGCTTAACTTTCAAGTCAAGAATGGAACAGGTGAGGGAGCAGTACTGTGTCGATTGATTGTTAGTTATCACTGCCCAAGGCCAATGTTCTGAGGGTCGTGTCGACGAGCCAAGTGCCTCCCTCGCTTTCTTGTTCGCACTTTTCGCCCCAATCGTTTCTTTGCTTTTCTAACTTGGCGCCACCGTCGTTTGTCAATTATTTACGTTGATATAATTCCTCAGTGTGTTAAGTGCACTAAAATTGGCATTGCTCGCAATGCGGTCGCGAATTATATCCCATTCGTGCTAAGGTTGAGGCGACAGCGATGATGGTCACAAGTGGAGGCCATGTCGGAACAATGTTTCCCCCAACACGGGATGTTTAACAGCTTCATTGACCATTTCTGTTCGACATCGTTCCGACACGGCCTCCACTTGTGATCGATGCCGCATCATTGCAATTACCCTTGGCATTGGCTGCGTCGAAGGGATGTAATTGGGGATCGCATTGCGAGCAATACCAATGTTATGGCACTTTCTTGACACATTGAGATAGTATCGAGGGAAATAACTGATAGGCGACAATGGCGCATTTGGCCGGTACGAATAGTGTAGATGAGTTCCTGAGGTTGTCGCAACTCTGGCACCGTCCCCAGTATATCGCTCGACATCGTGTACTGACTCAAACGGAAGTTCTATCGACAACGACTCAACCTGGGGTTTTATCAGCAATGACTCTAAACGGGGGTTCTATAAATGACTCCAATGGGTTGATCAAAACAATGATCCAACGTTCGGGTTATCCACAGCGGGTTTTATAATTGCCAAGGTGCACTGATCCTGGCCTGTACACAAATCTCGACCGAACAACCGGTGCCTGCATTTCTGGGTGGACCAAGCCTCTGTAAAAACTGCTTGATCTCTCTGGAAATGGCCCCTTAGGCATTGCATCAATCGTCGCAACGATTGAGATACGAAGAGTCGGAAGCATTTGAGTACGTGGTGCTCTGAACAGCACGGCATTGCTGCCAGGTGTCCATCAGGAACTGACAGACCCGACAAAGGAATACGTTTTCCATACAGGTCAGACTTGAGACCATTGTGGCAGGTTACACGGTTTGTCGAGATGCGGACGGGCAAGCAATCCGACCAGATGAGGGCCATGGCGATAATCATCACTATTGGGCTGAACCAGACTGGGACCTCCTTTATTTACACATTTTAGATTGGGCTGGAGTAAATTGGGCTTAAATTTCTTTAGATTTGGTGAACGTTGTTGATGTCGAGATATCTGAGGCCTGAGCCATAGTCCCAGCGGGAATCGATCCGTTGATCAGCTGCACCCTCTGTATCGGGTTCTGCCATTGCATTCCTAACAAAGCCAGCTGCTCCCGAAAGTAGGTCTTCAATGCAAAATCGGCCGCGCGAAACGCTGCCCGCTCCATCCATTCAATATGGCTTTCAACCCTTATCTACACCCTCATCAACCACTCCCATAAATCACCAATCTTTCCCTGAAACCCACCTCTAATTCAATGTTATTGCTCTCGGTGATTCCGTTCTGGAACATCGTCACTCGTCCCGATTTCCAATTGTTGCTGTTCATGAGTGTGTAGCGGAGCAGAGCCGATCGGAGCTGTTCGATCTTGTCGACGGTCGTGTCGACCGAGATCGTGATGATCATGATGCTGATCGCCTGTCGGGAATAGACCACGTTGGATATCTCCATATCGGCCAGCAATTGGTTGCTGAATCGCGTCACCAGATTCGATGGATCGCGAACTTTCGTTTCTAGAATGCCAATGCTTTCGATGATCCACCATCGTCCACCCTGCGCTCAAGGTCAGAATAAGCGACACAAACGCGGGTCCGCATTACAATCTTGACGATATCGTTGACCTGATATGGATGGGAGGCGAACACTGCACGCGATGGTTAGCACAAAAACCACGGCGGCGGCGGGGCAAACTCTTACCGAACATGACCGATTCCACAATACGGCTCAGGCTTTTACTTGTCGCAAACGCTAACGATCGGCAAGAAATCAGAAAATATCAGGTCGCGATTGTTGTTCGTACCGAATGAGATGACGAAAGCGGACGCCGCTGTCACGACTTGTGCAATATCAAACCCGAAGTTGGTGGCGATGACGAACGTCCTGTAAGGCGAAATCGCCATGATTCAGTGGAATAACCAGAAACCGGCGGGCTCAGTACATTAGAATCCAAAATACGGATTTAGCGATGTTTTGGACGAGATTGAAGACGTTTCTGGCCGCCAATAGCCTATTGACCAACCCCGTTCTTTGCTTCACGATCTTCGACCAGCAGTTGACGAACTGCTCCCGCGTCGCTGATCGGTTCATCATTACGACCGGGTTAGAGCTGAATACCGATACGAACGCCCCCTTCGCCGCTTTAACATCCTGTTCTCAACGTGAACACCACGGTGGCGACGACAAGGGCCGAAATGAACCTACTTCGAAGAACGTCCGCCATTGGCTGAAATCAATCACTTGTTTGTCGTCCTCTCGCATGTCCATTAACTGATCAAACAGCAATCCGGCGATTTGGGACATATCTTTAGCCGTCTGGATCTCAACCAGATCGATTGTTGAAAACACAATCGTCATTTCTGTCGGTCGTCAAACGGTTTTAGAAGGAGCGACTTCTCGGGATATAAAAGCAACAAACACACCGGATTCGTTGGTCCCGGATTGCTCTAGATTCAGCCTTAATGGGTGATCTCGTACCGCCCTAACTCTGTACATGAACTGTTTACGATCGGAATCGTTCTTCCACATTGTGTATAGCTCCTTTATATCAGAATTAGATACTATTGTGTCTGATGACTCATGAACGGGTCCAGGGGCATAATACCTGGCGTTCGTGGGCAGAACGGCAGAACAACTGCTGCAATGTGTCGACCTTCCTGTATATGTCGTATATCTGCTTCTGGAATGATCGTAAGGTGAAAGAGCATTCGAGCAGATTGAGTAAAATGTTTCTGAGGACGATCAATAGCGCCACAATGTAGACTGATCGGAGGCAGTTTCGCGCGAAGACCTCAACTCTGTTCAACCGCTCAGGATTACCGCTATATGTGTTGAACCAATCGATTAGGTAAACTGGAGGGAGAACGGTCAGGAATTGTTGAAAGGATCGGGGCGACGGCTGCAGGACCCACCATCAAGGGCCACGGTGAACATGATCAATCGCCTGTGGGATCGTGGGTCAGCGATGGGTGTTTTGGGCACAAGGTCGAAGGGAACTATCATCCATACAGATAGGTGGTCAACTGTTGCAAAATGATCACCAGGATCCACGTCGGATTGGAGAACGACTTGCGAGCGATCCATAGGATGGTGTTCTCGATGATCCCACAGAGCAGATAGACCATCACCACCTGTGAGAACGAACGATCAAATCGGGGATATACGAGAGATTGTTGGGGCTGAAACCATTCCAGGAAGAGCTGTCCACATCCATAGTCCAACGGCACTTGTTGGGCGGATTTCGTTGTTGGGATCAACGGCGAAGATGACGAACGTGACGATCAACGAAAGGACCACGATTCCAACAGTTGCCACGCGCCTCCTGAACCAATGAAATACACCCGAAACAGCTTCTTTCACCTTATCGTCTTCTGTTAACCAAAAACAGCGTCACAATCGTGTTCTTTCACAAATTCGAGGAATTACCATCGTCTTCATCTTCAAAGCTGAATTGCGAGAGGCGAAACGGCTTCCTGCTTGTGAACATGTTGGTCAGATTCCACGATTTGTCTGGATCGGGTGGCTGGAACAGGTGACTGATATGAGGTGCATGTCGGGCCATCTTCTTTTCTGAGACCTCCTCCACCATACTGACTTTCACGCTCCCGCTTTTACTGGCCTGATCGGACTCGCTCCTGACCCGGATCGAGTCCGCCATACCGATGGATGATATTGCTGACGATCGGGAGGTTTGGCCCTTTTTATCTGGAATTGCACTAGCCCCAGCCGTGATGGGTCGGTCACCCCCCCACTGTCTCACAGTTGTTAACGATTCTATTATCGATTGACCTCCCCTATGTGTAACGATCTCCTATGTTCCAGAGTTGCATGGGTAGCGCCAAACGATCTCGATTAAATAAACAGACATGCCTTAAAACCAAAAGGAGGTTCCACAAGAATAGATCGACCCTCAATTCGCTAAGACAACGGCGAATTGCATATGGGGAAATCGGAGATTACTATAAACGAGGTGCAGACGGTTGTGTTAGCATTAATGTGCGCCGTTCGTGTTTAGGCGGGAGATTTTATGAGATGAACGGGGACACCTCATCTGAGAATCCCATCGCAACCGGCATAAGAATATAATACAACGCGCTGAACATGACTATGCATAATAGTGAGGTTATGATATATATCATGTAGGCGGGGTGAATGAGTTTGACATTGTCGATGATGACGGATACTCGTTTTGTAAGATGAAATTTTCAACAGTGATGCCTCTACGAGCCGCATTCTGTAGCGCGTTGTAGTTGCCTTGAGGTTGACCTGACGATAGCCACATTGGCTGAATCGCGGAACCTAAAGCTTGTTCGGGCAACATCGCGGGCGACATCATGGACATGCTCTGGAGGCGTGATAAGAACATGGGGCTCATACCGCATTCGCCACCGGACAATGGCGTCACAGCCGGTGAAGCAGCCAGAAATAAGGCGGTCTCAAGTATGGGCGATGACCAGGCATAAACGAGAGACGACGCCACTTCGATCGACACTTGATATAGCGATTTCATCACGTGAATATCGGCACCAGGGTCGCATCTTGGCAGTTTTCGTTGCGGTTCGTCAAGAGCGGAGACGTCGGTGGCCGAGAGGACAGCAGTGGCGGGCGTGGGTCGTGTACGCCCGTCCATGGGAATCGGTATCGCCATAGCAGCCCTGGGTCGTCGTCGAGATAATGGAGATCGCGGTGAGGTCGCCGCCGCCTCTGATTGGATAGATTGGCTCCTATATCGATCTGACGACAACATTTTATAAATATTTCGACCTCAGCAATATTAAATAGAAAAAACGGAAAAAACGAATTGAAAATGTAGGGTGCGATTGATGAGGTTATAGTTCGTACCCATATAAGATTGACAAAGATCTGAGTATTGATGGAATCCAAGGTGCCTAAACGCGTGCAATATGTCTTCGCTCTCGATTATCTTCTGTGCCTTGCCGCCCCGATCGCTCGCCTCGCTTGTTAGGAAGCAGATGAACTCACAGACACACCTTTGTACGGCACGTTTGGCGTCCTTGGACACAAACGCACCCGGAGGTAAAGCCCGCTTCATTATAGCCGATATCTTTGCGACGGGGAACATGGAGCCGTCGTCGTCAAGAGGCGGCGAAGGCGGTGACGCCCTCGATCCAGATTCGGCCGCCGCGAAGGACATGAGCGTGGCACATGCCTCGTCGTCCATATGATGGGGCTTGGGTGTGTCCGTGGCGGACTCCGTGACCGATTATCAGGGACCGATTGTGAATGCCAACGCAATACTGAAGCAGGCCGCAACCGTTGACACTGATCGTGGACCGGATTAAGCCGCGACTGGGACCCACTCGGACCTTACAGTATCTGGCCACTGTGCCTAGAGTGGCTCACGGACACTTGGGCGGGACCTAGCCACAGTCGTGGGCGAATTGGCCGCGGCCAAATATGGATGATACACCGACCCGGTCACTGATGATACCGTGCCGGAAACCACACTCTGGTACGAACGCATGAACCCAGTAGCACTTAGGCACAACGTGCACTTATGAGTTATGTCACGTGGGTGGCGTGCGTGACTGATCGGCTTACGTTACTGGTAACCCTTTAGGCTCGACCGTCCGGCTCGGACGACCCCATTAGTGTAGGCATGCACCACCCTCAAGTTTTGAGCCGATTGCGTTCGAGCGGAGGAGGAATACATCGCATCCGATATTCGGGTTTATACAATAAATTAGAAAAGACGTAGGTGTCATTGCAGCTTCTTGATAAATTGGTTGAGGTTATACTCTTCTTCATATTGCGATTCGTCCCACATTTCTTGAAGGCCTTCGATCATAGCTTTCATGCCAGTTTTCTTGCCAGTGTTAATGTTTCCGAGAGCATCTAGTTCTGTTGTTGAGGACCTTGATGATGGATGTTGTCCACGTTCCGAGGAAACAGTCATCAAATCCAGAACCTGATCGGTATCCAACGACCTCAAAGAAGAATTGTCTTGGGTGATGATTGTATTTGCAAGACTCTGCTTCCACTTTTGCAGACGCATCACCTTTTCCTCTAAAGTCTGCCGTGTAATTAACCGGTAAACGTTTACCACCTGAAACCATGTCAGTTGACAATCAAGGGCATTTGCTGAGAACAGAATTACCTTCGTTTGCCCAATTCGATGAGCTCTGTCCATTGCCTGGAGGTCTTTCGACGGGTTCCAATCGTGTTCTAAGAAGATCACCGTGTCTGCTCCAGTTAAATTTAACCCAAGACCACCAACATGAGTTGTCAAAAGCAGGATGTCAATAGTTGGATCAGCATTAAACCGTTTGACGACACCAAATCGATCCGCAGGTGACATACTTCCGTCAAGCCTATGGAAACTCCAAGTGATAAGAACCCATCACTATGCGATCAATGATCTTACCTAAGATATGTAATATTAGGCATGTGCTGCTTGAATAGATCCTCTTGAACAATGTCAAGAACGGATTTCAACTGCGCAAAGAGCAGCACCCGATGCTGGCTGACTGCTGACGGTTGCTCAACTCCAATTCCGCTGTCAAGCAGAAGTTGCTGAAGTGCTAGCAACTTGGGCGCCAATTCTGAAAAGGAGATGACACATCCAATAAATCAAGGAGTCCAACTTCGGAATACCGATATCGTGGATCGACCGATTTTGCTGTTTTAATTCAGCCATAACCCTTTCGTACTCGGGGTGGTCATGGTCAAGGACAAGCGCTGGATGGGTAACCAGTTTTCGAAGATATTGTAGGATTTGGAAAACATGTTTCGCACCTGCAAACAATGTTTAAGTGTGACAGCGATACACCCAAGTGAATAGCTACTTTGTGGATTTGCTGAATCATTAGCTTTTGCCGCTTCATAAGACAGTTCACTTTGAACTTCTTTGGCCACGCCGCTCTTGGAAAACGACTCATACAACTCAACCTTTGAACGAATGAGGATAACTAGACTGACAAAAATTTACTAACCGACCTGTAAGGGAGAAAGATCACAGTAATAATCCTGAATTATCTTTTCTGGAAGGTCTTTAAGAACGTCTTCTTTTACTCGTCGAAGAAGAAACGGTAACACCTGTTTATGCAACGCTTCCAACGCACCGATGGAGGCTTCCTGGTCTTTATCGGATGCTTTTGATGAATTCCCAAGTGAGATGGGTTTTGAAAACTTCGAGTTGAAATAAGAGGAAGAACCTGAGACATTGTAAACGAAAACTCGCGTTCAAAAACGCTCGATACTTACCAAGGTATCCTGGCATTAAGAAATCGAATATTGACCATAAATCCGTGACTACGTTTTGAATTGGCGTACCGGAAAGAACAAGCCGATGATTCGCGCGAACAAGCTTGATCGCTTCAGTTAATTTAGACTTTGGATTTTTTATGATATGCCCCTCGTCGAGGACACAGTAATTCCATCTGACGCTACTCAGATACGACAGATCCGATCGCCACACCTAGAAGTACAGCAACTTAGCCAGTAAAACCCAGCATTACCGCAAACAAATAACCTGATATGACATGACAACAACGTTATCACCAACATTGGATAGAACTTTGCTCCTCGTTAACGCCCTCAAGCTCGCGGATCCATCATAAGCGACACCCGACAAATCTGCTGCATCACAAAACTTCCCAATTTCCTCAACCCAATGATGAATCAAAGTGGAGGGGCATATAACTAGGTATCGCATTAAACATCTGCCTATCTCACAGGACGAAACGATCGCCAACCTAATGTCGGTAAAACTTCTTGATTTGACCTTCTCCTTTCAGAAACAGACGAAGCGAGTATACATACTGTTTGAAGTGTCTTCCCAAGACCCATGTCATCACATAGTATTCTGAAAATGATTGAATGGAGGAAACTGTTACATGACGCCCGGCAAAAATTTACCCATGGAGATTGAATTTTTGTAGGAAAGAAAGCCAATTAACTCCCTCCTGTTGATATCGACGAAGTTCTGCCCGAATATTGACAGGAATTACGTAATCCGCAATTTTGGTCCCATCTAAGAGTTGCGAAATAAATTCTCGCTGCTGTACTCTTCTCAAACGGAACTGAGAAACAACAATAAGATAAATGGCAACTCAAAAAGCACTAGTTGACCTCTGAACTCATTCCGGTAGGATCCGCAACACCGGCTTCCAAAGGCATTAAACGCACAGCAGCTGCAAAGCTTAAACTGGCAATTTCTCGAATTTCTGAAAAAAAAAACATTAACATTATCCAGCTGCGGAACCCACAAACACTTTACTTGCAACAGGATCCGTCATCTGAGCCAACACGGGACCAATAAGGAAACCCAGATACGGGACAATAAGAATGCCGAGTTCGGTTATACATGAATGGATGCATACATTCGCACCAACACGACCAACGTCATCTTTCTGCACCGAGAGCCGAGGGAGAACATCTTTTAAAACTAAAGGAAAAAATTTGATTGATATGATAACTTAATCAAGCAAATTCAGATACCAAATTCAAAGGATGCAACGAGTTCGGCCCTGCAGAAATCGGTAATTACAGAGGCCGCCTGATTCAAAATGGTAGAGGAGGGATGCTTCAGGCAATGTGTCACTAATGGTAAAAGATTTGACAGCTCGGACAATACAAGTCCCCGATCGGCGTAAAGAATCAGAAGAGACAAAAATTGCATCTCAATAAAGAGGGACGCCTTCGTCAAGAATTAGAGAGGTGATCGGAAACCGTCTAACTATCGTATTTACTTCGTTAAGCTCGTTGGTCCAGTCGCTTTGCTGCATATTATCACTGATAAACGCCGACATCGTCTGTGATGACATTTGAAAAGTCAATGGGAGCATCTTGAATAGATCCGGTCCACACGCTTCGCAAACAGCCCGCAATGTCCGTTTGGCACCGCGAAGTTCGAGAAGACGTTTTTCGTCCTGACAAAAAATCAACTAACAAAGTTGAGATCAGAAAACAAAACTACAGGAGACTCTCCGCGAATCAATGTGGCAGCTGCAACAAGCTTTTGAAGCAGTTTTGTGTTAGAGGAGCCACTTCGACCAACGCACCGGCGAATCAGTACCCCTGGAAGGAAACAGCGTCAATTATTCTCATAACGACGAAGATGATACAGAGACAAACCTAACGCTTTTGCTGCCCTCTCTTGGAGCTCTGGTTGGCGTTGGTTCTCAACAGATTTCAAAAGGGGCTTGATTATGGGGTTCAGCTTATCAGGCAAAGCTTCTTGACAAGATAAAAACGCAGCAGCTGCGCATGCATGAATGGTTGAAACCAAAGCGCGACACTCGCTTTCAAGGCGAGCTAAACATGAAAATCAAATCCACATTCAAAAATGAATACCAAAAACTAACATTTTGTAGCAGTAATAGCTTGACATAACGAAGGTTCAGTCGCTATACATTCATTACTGACCAGAACAACAGCCGATTCGATCGAAAATGGATTAGGGACGGGCAACTTCTGTTTCAGGCAGAGGTCTTGCACCTGAAGTAGTTTGAGATTACAGGGGAAGCAGTATTAATAATTCGATGACCAGTGCATAAATACGCTGATGATAAAATTGAAATTCCGAAAATTTAGTCGCCGCGTAAGACAGCGGACCTGACCGAAAATCAGTTTACTGGAACGAACGGACGGACCGGTTCCCAATACCCAGATTCTCCACAATTTGTGGAATAGCAGTGCTTAAGCCGGAATCAGCCCATATGACACATCCGCAAATCCTAGTGTATGCTCGGAACTCCTCTAGTAAATGAGCAATCCGTTGAACAGATTCACGAGATAGGAACGGGATAGTTGTCGACAATGCGGTAGCTCCGCGAAGTAGCATCGCTGTACTGCCGCGAACGTTTGCACTGATAATGGTGAGTATGAACGGAATGGAAACTGATTTCGTTTCTAACCTGGATTCAGGCGACGGCTTAGCTTTTTTTACAGGAGGTTCGTCAGCATCGACCTATTAATAATAACTCTTGAAGATGATTACCCAATAAAAAACCATGATACCTGATTATCTTCAGATCGAAGAAAACCATCGAGAAACTGCGGATCCACCGCATCGTTTGGTCCAGTGCATGCCAGCAAAACCATGGAATGGATTAAACCATCACTGCGGGGGGACGGCAAAGTTGATGGGGATAGGCGACTGATCAGTCCAACAAGCGATCGCCAAAGTTGTAAAGAAGCCTCCACAGCCGTAGGATCCTCTTCGAAAACCAGAGCCTGATTAATGATGCACGTCAGTACAACTCTATCATGAAGAAAACTGAAACCTGAAACTGGGCGAGAAGCCAGCTTCGCTGAAGCTCTTCGGTAAACCACGAAGCGCTTCCCGGCAAGGCGTCTACTATTTGAAGCAGAGTTTGTAGAGCCGTCATTCTTACAGCCACTGTGCTATGAGAAAGACATGGCCATATCCTAGGAATGTAATCCCCAAGAGTTAGATCTAGATGACATGCAACAGTCTGAATTCAGGGTTAGGCATTTGTTAAGACTGAACATCAACGTCCCACCTCTGGGTAAGAATAAAAAAAATACAAAGCCTGCAATACGCTTGCAGTGGCAGCCGATAGATCATCATAATGAGTGATCGTATTCCAAAGCGTCGACAAAAGGCTAGGAAGAAGAGAATTGGAAGCGGTCACAGCAATGTGAATGATGGACTGCAAAGAGTCAGCAACGATTGCTCGAACATCATCGGACCTAAAGACATTTGAGCCAGGCAAAGGATACACCATACACACTTACGAATCGTTCAATCCTTTCAACAACGCCGGCGTGATATCAACAAAACGGTTGGCGACGACGTCTCCCCGAACAGCGAACACATATTTGAGGGCCAAAAACCCACTATGCCTAAGTTCCCATTCTTCGCGCATCTATACATCAAAATGCTTAGACAATTTAAAAAGTTGGTTTCTATGGGCAGACCGAGAGGTAAAGAAGACGCTCCATTACCAACATGACAGTTGTTTCTGGAGCATGCTGCATTAGAACGCCAATTACTTGTGAGCATGTTTCGCGTACAGGACAAACCGCCTTCGCAGAACATGACTGACGGAAATGAATGAAACACGTATATAAGATGTCGTACCTGCCCGGAGGCGTAATCTGAAAATTTATCCAGTGCTAATACACAAAGCAAACGGATCGCACAGTCGTCAACCCATTCGATATGCTGTAGATCAAGGTCTGATTCTGATTGTGCAGAGAAGACAGACATTCCGCTCCAGCGACCATGACTGCATCGACAAATAAGTTAGTATCAAATTAACATTTTTACTTCAAAACTACACTTGAAGTACGGCCCGAAGCGCTACCCCTGCACCATGTCTCACCTCCCATATGGGATCGAACAAGTCATGCAAAAGCTGTTCCGATATGGAAGAAAACGGCCATTCAGTATGCAAATCAACCATTTGGGTAGGATCAACGACAGAATCATTAACCACTTTAAAAAAAAATCCATCAGCAACGCCGAGAGTCCTCATGAAAACCGTTTTCCACCAGTTTGTGGTTGAGACGTATGAGTTTTGGAAGAAGTCCCTGTTGCACCAGGTTTTTGCTTCAATTGCTTTTTTTCCAGTCGCTTCAAACGATTGATCTCGCGGGAGCTCAGTTTTTCCATCGAAGAAACAACGTCACCAGCGGTTTTTTTAGACCTATAAATTGATTGAGCATACAGCATACGTTTATGCGCGAGCAAGAATACGAGTCTTCTTGTTTGACGGTGGCTGCTTGTTGAAGCTCAAAGTCTTCGTCTCGGAAGAGGTTTTCAAGCCCTACGATCAATTAGTCAACAATGATTGGTCGCCAGTCGGCGTTAGTAAGACTCACCACAATCAAGTTTTTGATCAAAACCGAGCCTTTTAAGCAGCCTTTTCTTTTGAATTTCAATGCGAGCCTTAGGATCTAATGACTCCAAGCCGGCGTCCGCATTGAATTCCTATCGCAAGAAAAGCCAATCCGACTAAGTTCGATCTGGCCATTTTTAATTCTGTGATAACGTACTGTTCCTCCAGAGGCGAGCAAGTGCTGCCCTTTCGCGATGATTTCAGGTAGCTCAAAATCCGAAAAGCGCAAAGCAACTCTGAATATCTCTAGATCTGGGGGTTTGATATCCGGATCCCAGTTAGGGGAGAACGGCTTCACATGAGAGCAGATATACTCGACCGCCTGTCCAGCAGCAGTTCGAGTATCCCAGGATTTATGATGAAGATATTTGCGGAGCTAAAGATGAAAGGGGTGAACTTCCACGATGACAGCGGTCAGAGACACACAACTCACCCGGAAAAGGAGATTCTGCAATTCATGCGGATGATACTTCTGTACGTCTCCAATTTGTTGAGCAGCGGTTTTCCTCGTCAAACTATTACTGCCAACTACGACACAGAATGAGTTGAAAACGCTGACGAGATAGACAACAAATTACGGTGATAGATAAATCCCAAAAATTGTCGAACAAGCATAGTAGGAATGTTAAAAAAAAAGTGAAAATACCTTCCAGGAGAGAGAAGAGCCTGTCCAGTCGCGTCGATGAGCTCGAAGTCTGGTCGCCGCTCATCGTCAAAGTCGTAAATTAATGCTGGACTGATGATGTTGTGTCAGAGATACAGTACAGGTCCGAATATTACACGGCAAATGGAGTGTACATAACGGAGATGAGGAGCTGATGGGCCTCGTGGGATTGTGTATACACATAATCACACACCAGTGATCTCGGGCATGAACAAGCTGGAAAAGTAATAGCAGCAATACCTAGGTAGTCAATCTTAAATATTACCTTCATTGCTTGCCTAATTCTGGGAATATCGTCAAGGAAAACCACTTTACTTGCACAACAACAAATATCCATCGGTACAATTAAAACATTTGAAGGCGATACTGTAAAAGAAACTGTATATATTTTCTCTGGTCAGCGTGTAGGTAGCACCGCGTGACCCCCTTTCAGTTTCATTCCTGTAAACACGACCTGACAAGGAGATCGTTCGTTTATTGGGGATGGACGACATCGCAGCGTTGTTCGCAGAATTCGAACAAGTACAGACAGCGGAAATCGTCCAGAAATTGTCGGAAAGGAACTGCATCGAAATTATCCTGAAGCTGATCAGCACGGATCGCATCCATGTGGTGTTCTCGTCAACGGGGAAAGAGGTAATGATCATCTCTTATTTTTGTCTGAAATATTCGATATGTTCAAGTCGATAGTCGATATTTATTTTAATTTCGTAGCGGCGTGAATTTGGTTAACTTTTATTTTCAGCTGATCACTCCTGGACGTTTGAAAAGCGAGATTTCGAATCTTGTACGATCGCATGGTGGAAGAATTTCCATCACAGACGTCCCTGAATTCCTCAATGTCGACTTATCAAATGTGGAAAAGTCGTGCCATGAGCTCATTGCCAGTTCATCACTGTTTTTGGTCAATGGCTACCTCTTGTCTAAGCAATATCTTGACGGAATCTGTACGGAAGTCGCCGAATGTAAGATGCTGATTGTTTTGACAACAGCAATCGATGCTAATTTCATTTCACGAACCAGCCGTGCTTGAGACTGGAATGATGACCGTTGCCGCAATATCACAACATTTCAATCTTCCAGTAACTCTTCTATCAAGTGAGCTTGATTCTCGCCTTGCCTCCTTGGGAACCAGGTTTTCCACTACTTTCCATATTCGAAATCAGAAGCTCTATACAGATTCTTACATTGGAACTCACAATGCCAAAGTCGCCATTTCAGCTGTTTTGATCATTAGTTGTCTCATTTTTTTATAGGTCGAGGGTTTGCTTTTGGCATGTACTCGTCCTGTGTCAATACAGACATTGATAACAAACAATAATCTTCAAGAGAAAATTACTTCTCAGTTGCTAGAAACTTTGGTCAAGGACTCATCTCTTCCTGGAACTCTATTAGGGTCTGGATTGGGTACATACTATGGGAAGACGTCAAGCATAATCTGACTGATTCGCTCAGGTCTCTACACACCACATTTATGGTTGAACGCTCAGAAGCATAAATTGTCGCAACTGTTTTTGCAAAATAAGTTCGTGTGGGTTGCTGTGCTCCTTTACGCTTTCTGATTCGCTACAGTTTTATCGAATTCAGTCAATTGACAGCATTTGGTGTTTCAAAGCCTTCAGTATATATATCTGAGCTGTTTCCTGAAGCCATCCTTTTACAGCGTATTGCTGTACATCCTGTTATATTTGTACTTGTAAAGTTACCCCTCAATTTGCCGTCGATTCTACACCGACGTTTTTTGTGTAGACTGACGATGCTATCAAAGATGCCATTTCTTCCGAGAGCTGGGCAGATATCCGCACCGTTTTGCCATCGTTATTGTCGTCGGCGGACATATCAAGTATTGCTGAGCAAGCAATCACAAAGCGCAACTCGTCCACGAAAGATCAGACGAAAAGGTGTCACTACGTTGCTAAGGTATCCGAGTTCGCAAAAATCTGCATGCGTTACGTTGAAAAGGACCTAGTTTTTTGCCGTTTCTTCGACCTTCTTACGATCATGTGCAAGCGCGATTGATCCCTTCATTGTAGCGGAAGCTACAGCAGCAGCAGCAATCATATATTCAAGAGGGAAACAGGTTGGTTTTTATTTTCGCAATTTCGTATATTAACGCAATTTAGTCTGTTTCTTTGGCTGACGACGTTGCGGGTTTCAAAGGAGTGAAGAAGTCGAAAAAAGGAAAAACTTTTGCTGATGTTGAAGACCATGACAGTGGCAAAAAGAAACGTTCTGGTCGGAATCGCGCCGAAGCTGATAATATATTATCAAGTTCGGGTTTGCAACAAGTGTATTTCATCAGCTCTTACACAGTTGTTAGGGCCGGTGCTTGAAACAACCTTGGTGATTAAGGCAATGTCTGGTCTCTTCCCTGATCTGGAATCGATGCTGGTTGCGGGAATCGTGGAAATCGTTGCACCTTCGCTAAGAAGCCAATATGATAAAGTATCCTGGCTGCTTCCTCGGTTGATCTTGTGTTTACATTTTATTATAGATTCGAGATTCCCCCCACATTGTCGATAGCGATGAAACCAGCGTTGACACAGAGCGCGTTCGGAAAAAAACTTTAAAGTTATGGGGTCAGCGCATCCAAGAATTGATGGAGCATTTTCAGGTTTGTTCATCTCATTTCGGAAAATGTAGCATTCAATTATTCTGGTAGGTGTTTTCTACTACAAACCGTGAGCTGGAAAATAACGGAATTGACGTCGCATCATTGGATGTGTATTTAAATCAAACAATCGGCGCCGAAATAGTCGACCAATTGCTTCTGCAGCACGCCTTGTTAAACAATTTCTCGGTAGCTGAGGATTGCAAAGTATTGTCAGGTTTACCTTTTCCCAAAGTCTTGCTCATATTTGGTTCAGCCTCCAATTAATCAAAGTGACCGAGAACAAATGCTAAATTCTGTTCCACTTGGCGTTGCAAGTCAATTTAAGCAATTATCTGCACAAACCAATGCACCTGATTTTTTTAGTCAGACAAAAAGCCTCGCCAAAGAGTGTAACATTCAGATTAAAGAAATACAGCGAAAGCGAGCTAAACAGCTTGCATTCACGATGCGAATTCAGCTTCTCCAGCAATTGACAACGGAAACTCGCAGCGAAGCGGTTTTGCTTACTGCTGTTATTCTTGCTCTGTATCGGCCGGTTGGGTTGATTGTCCATGCCCCATATAACTCGCTAGAAATTTTACTGAAAGCACTGATGGATATGGCGACACCATTGGAAGTGATGGACGCATTACAAGGATTGAAAGCCGATATTGAAACCGCATCGGAGCATTTGCCCGAGAAAACGGAGCAAGTTAAGACACTAATTCTTACAGAAAGCAGGTCGAAAGAATCGCAAAAACGAGACAATGATATATAGTAATATAAAACTCTATTCTCTTCATGGTTTCGTTTCTGTCAGAAAAAGCTCCTTGATTTGGTCTGGGGACATGGACGATACATGACTTGCTTGCTCGACACCATATTCTATATAACGAAGTCAATAGGGAATGTGACCAGCAATAATTCTCATAGTAACCATCACGAATGACGAAACGCGCCGGGGTGCCTTGAGATTCTCTTATCAGTATGGAAGTCAGAGGATTCGCTTTCTTTAAATCCCAATAGTTATCCGTCACGAATTTTCTATTGTTGCAGAATTAGCCGCAACCTCAGAAGGGAGTAGAATTAACATCTCAACCTAATTCCTGCTGATAAACTCGACGTTTGACAGAAATGGATTCTAATTTCCCTGATCGCTTTATCAAAAACCAAAGATTTCTTCGACATCCTTTGCAGGGCAGCCTGTTTATGGTATGTACACATATTACTGGTACTTTGCGCAACCGTTGGCCATGTGTGTTGGTTGCGCCGCAGCCCGAACCACCGAATGCAATCGCAATGCTCCAACGACAAATAACCAGCAACTTTTTATTTTTGTGAAACTCGAGTCTGTATCCTTGGGGGTATATTTTGAAAAGTTCGCGATATTAGTGTAAAAACCGCTGTTAGGTCGCAAGGTGTTGACGCAATGAGACCGAGAAGACGCTCATTATTCAGGTTTCCCAACGCAACTTCCCTCCGAATGATTATTTCAGACCTAACCAGCCTCGCGACCAGATCGCAGGTCTGTGCGTGTTCGCCATCGAACAAATGAAGTGCTAATAGTGCTGCAGATATATTGCTAGTAAGTATGGTACCTCTGAGTAGCCATTGATCCAACAACTAGGCGCAAAATCAGATTTGAAGAAAACAGCCAAAAGGCGATGCTGAAGAAACCCTCAAACCTGAATTATTCCGATATCGCTTGAACGCAATGTATAGACCAGATCCGGAGCCAAACCTATCAAACTTTCCTCAAATTTACGCGAGAGAACAGTAAATTGTTCGTGAGAGATTGGGTCCCTTGACACCGCGATGAGCAACAAAACTTCAACAGCAATAGACGGTATTACCCATGATGTAATCGCCAAGCAGTAAAGGTTTGATAAGCAGGGCAGATGATATATTCCCAGATATCGTTAGGTGAATCAAATCTTTCAGAGCCGGCAATGTACCATAGCCACACAATCGACAATGCGATGTGGTCTAATCGAACGCCGTCCGCAATCTGCCAAAGACTCGATTCAGCCAAAATATATTGTAGAATCACCAGAGCACGTACCGAGAGGGACCTATTTTCACAACAATGAGTTAAATACAGATGTAGATATACAGAATGGTTATTGTTGAAGGGAGGTTTGTAAGATGCAATCATATCAGAGAACCGGTTCGTGAGTCGCGATATATAGAGATCCTCGGTCAAACCTTCATGTCGGGGGATAATAATCGGTGCATCTTCCGAATTCGAGAGGATATTTGACGTCCATCCTAGAGTATATTACCTTGAGTTTGCCGTTTTTCAGAAATTGGGCCATAATGGTTTACCGTCAAGATACTGTTCCAAGAAGATGGGGAACGAATCTGACCCCTCTGCGATGAACAGTCGCTCTAATAATGACGATCTCTCAGAAAGCGGAGATATTGGTTGTGAGGTTGGCCAGGTGTCTGGAGGAACAAAATGGCAAATATGACCTTCGAGGAAGCTGATAATCTCATGGCGCAAAATTTGTATATCGTCTGTGAACCTGATCAACTCTCCACACGAGACAATCTCGTGGACGCAATTATCGGCAACATTTATTTGACTGGAAAATACCTCGGTCTTGTTGAGCAAACGCGGATACAGCTCAGGAACCGTACGAATTAGTAGCTCAGAACAGCGGACATCCTTGACAATATAGGAGAGAATTCGAAGCCCAATCATTTCAATCTCGATAGGAATATGAACATCTATTTTCAAAATACCGGTAATTTCACAGATAGCAGATATCGTTGGAGATAGCGCATCCCAATGCCACCCAGCAAACTGCAGAATGCGCAGAAACGGGATGATGAGCGCCGATTCACGATGGGAATCAAGCAACACCTCATCGTAATCGTCATGAAGATCACGAAGCTTGGCCAGCAAGGCAGTGGAAGCCCCATGACGCAACAAGCAGTGGAGACTGTCCCCATGTAATAACATGTGTTCGAGTGGGGATTTGAGTTGATGGCATAGTTGATTGCATGCTGCATCAACAAGATCAGGATCAGACCGAATTTTTACACAGCCCGAGCTGGTAAAGCAAATGTCAACCAGGGTGGATTTAACATCAATACTGTTCGGAAATGACGAGATAAGGCGGGAAAATGCATTGGATACGTTGATATTCTCCCAATTCAGTACTAGATGATTACTTGTTGCTACAAGACGAATTAATTTCATCGCAGCAAGATCATACGATGTTTCGTTATGAACGTTAGATAACTGGTCCATCAGCTTTTCAACAAACCTGGCCTCGACTACTATAGAAGACGACGTTGGCCAAATCAACAAGCATCCAACGACAGGGATTGCTAAGCTGGAAGTAAACTTCCCACCTGTTAGTGCCAGTCTCATCATTCCATTTGCAAATTCACGGAACCCTTCTCCAAGTTCCAAGAAATTCTGCATGAAAACTGGAGATGACAGCGCACGAACGACCAACGGTTGTAATGCGAACTCTGTGGAGGACAAATCCAGATCCCAGTTAGCGACAAGGCGATGCAGAAACTGCACCGTTGTTGACGATGACACCAGATCGCGAACGGATCTGCTGACTCAGGTGAGCAATATACAAATGGGTTGAGGGCAAACTGACTGATAATAGAGTAAACGAGACATCAGATTGATATCTGTGTGAGAAACGGCATCATCCATACAGGAAAACACCGACTCAACAAAAGATGACCATAGCGGAGCTTCGACCAACGCGCTGCGAATTTGTCCATTGAACAACCACCTGGAGTACAACGAACAATATTGTCAGGACATAAAAGAGCAAGGTACATGGCAATACTTGCTGATCCATGACCAAGTCGGGTCGAGGTTTGCCATCTCTGCTCGCGTCAGTCCAATAGTTAGTAATTTGAGGGTGCATTCCAGAATTTTATCAGATATCGTTTCAATGGAAGCCCAGGTCACCGCTATTTTCTCCAGCATATGCAATAAAAATCGGCAATTGTCCGAAATCTTTTCCATATTCAGGACCAAATACTGTTCGACTATCCCAAGGGCACATTAGATAAGAATTTGTGAACATGTGGTACTCTCACCATGGAGCAGTATACTGCCAGATTGGATATCGGGGAGCGCAGCGTCGAAAAGGTTTTCAAAATAAGACATTAGCCGTGAGATCAAATCAGACCTGGCTTGGTGAAGAGGAATGGAGAGCAAACATTCCCAAGTTGGCGCACTGAAAACCTCAGTTGCAGGAACCGATTCCAGGGTCTCTAGAGCAGCAAGTCTCTCAGCATCGCTAAACGATTGATTGCGCAACTGATCAATTAAAGGGCCGACACAGTCTTGAGAAGCCAACGATGAGAATGAAACATCGGTGAGACAGGATTCGGAATACACAGTTGATTCATCGCCACCAAGACGATGCCGCCATTCGCCTAAACATCATTCAAAAAAGTCGACGATTGGACAGTATTTCATTACCTTCAAGGGTTGGTTGACGAGGGATATCGTGTTCAACAGACGAGGTGACAATCCTAAGGCCGTCCGAAGAGCAGCATGATTCACTGGAAACAGATGCCGCAATTTCACGTTTTAACTCGGAAATAATTTCGACATATTCAGGTCTTTCCTAGTTATACGAGATCAGATATCGAGTTAAAGGAACCTTTAGTGACTACTTCTATCGATTTTGAGATCAGAATGGCAATGTCTTCACGAGGTCCATATTGAGAAAGTAGATCGTCCACACAATTTTGTAATCGCAGCCCAAGTCTATCGTGAACCAATTTCTTCCAGGCCCGTTTTACCCCTTCAGTCTAATACTGCGTTTTCGATACCAGATCGATCAAAACCGGCTTCAGTTGCCACCAACCTTATCGGAATTGGAGGCCTGTATCGAACGAAAGAGTTGGGCCGAATCCAGGTCGGTTCGTGCGTCCCTGTTGATCACAACATGACGTAATGTCTCTTGCACGATCGATTGAATATGCGCATCAATGTCCGATCCCATCAACCTATAACCGAGTACTGTACTCCAACTCTGAAGACACGTGAAGTGACGCTACATATGCCAGGTGACCACTGACAGGCCTGGCCCCGTTACCAGAGCTGCACTGTAGGGCCACATCACTCAATACCAAACAGTTTATCATGAGAATTTATTCATCGCTTTTAAAAACCGCATTACTTGATACGTAGGACTCCAGCATCAATGAGAACTTCCAACTTTTTCCGTATTTCAGGATCGTTGAAAGCTTTTTGGGCAAGTTTTGGGTCGTTTTGGATTTGCGTCAACACGTTTTGCAACTGGAACAATAAACTGTAAAAAGGATGTTGGGGAAAATTCGCAATTTCAAATACCTGAGGATCTTGCAACAGTTTCTGAACTTCAGGGTCCGCCATTGCTCGCGCCTGTCGTTCTGGATCTATATCCCCAGACATGTTTTCATTACGGATAGCCATATCAATTTCTTGCAGGCCTTCATGAAGATCAGAGCATTCAGGATCAAGTGCTAGACCGGCTTGGTAAGTCTCACGGGCCTAAGTAAGGAAATCGTTAGCCAGCAACACTTTTTAGTCGACGGTTGGAAGACCTTGTGATACTGCTTCAAGAAAGTTTCGATTTTTCCTTTACGGATGTAAGCCTTGACAAATTTCGAATCTAAAGCGATGGCAGTGTTCACATCGTTAAGAGCATTTCCCCAATCCATAAGCTTGGTATAACACTATCATGGCAAAATCCTCAGCAATATTCGGCAACATCGGACAGAACCGCTTACCGCTGCACGGTTAGAATACACCTTGCAGTCTTTCGGATTTCGTTGAATAGATTCTGTGTACTCTTTGATAGCATCGACCCATTTTCCAGCCTAATAAAAGGCTCAGGCGAATCAAAAGCAATTATTGACAAGCTTACTTGGAACAAGGTATTTCCGTTCTCCTTGTGCTCCAATGCTTTACCTTCCTAAACGTGGCGCGTCAATCAAAGTACAAATCGATGCATCAAAGTACAAAGTTACATCTAGGTACGACTCCTTTTCGGCATCCTCTTTGAGCTTTTTCGCTTCTCTGAGTTTCTTGTCTACTGTCCGATCGCGAAACTCAATCAAAGAGCGTTCGAAACAGTTAATAGCATTAGAAAAATCGCCTTTCTTCTGATATGCGGTTCCCATTCGTGCAAATGCCTTCGCAGCAACAGGAAGACTCCCTGATAAAGAAGGTTAAAATAACACGAAACAATTTTTGGAACATCAACCAACCGCCAACTTCTCGACACAGTTCAACGCATTTTTGACAAGTAGCGATTGCCTCGTCATATGAAAATGTCTCCATGTTAACAGCAGCTATGTTATTCAGCAAAACGGGGTTTTTAGGATCAAGACGTAAAGCATTTTCGTAATGAGAAAGGGCTGCGTCAAACTCCCTCTTCTTATAAGCAGCATTTCCGGCTTCTTTTTCTGCAATGGCATTACGCTGAGCTTCAGACATTTCCGGTTCCTCCTAAGAATTCAACGCATGAATGAATATATTGATTTAGGAAATAACGGACCACAAACTTTTTTAGGTTCAGGCGCAGGCTGAGACTTTGGCTTTTCGACAGGAGGTTCTTCTCTGTCGGCGCCACCTTCAGGTTGTTCACCGGCTGCTGAAAACGCCTGGTCTCCCATTCCAAGCAAAACTCCAAACAATATCTAGCAAACATTAATGAAAAAGCGATGAAATTCAAGTAAAACGTACTTGAATTTTCGGGTCAGACAGCATCGAAGATATCAAAGATGGGTTGCTCTGTAGAAGTTTGACATTGTTTACAAACTGTTGATCTTGCAAGAATGGGGCGAGCCTTGGGTTGAGTTGAATCTTCATCCAGATATCTGGGCCGAACAAGCTTCCAAAAGGGTTTGGAGGCGGGGCATTCATTGCCTCTTCAACATCCCTCAGCCCTTCTTGGAATCCGGCGTTATCTGGTTCTAAGTCAAGCGCGTGTTGATATGCCTAAGTGCTGTAAGAAGATTAAATATAACAGCTATCAGGGAGGCATACCTTTTTTGCCTCCTCAAACTTTTTCAGATTGAAAAGGGCAAGACCTTTCCTGGAATATCCTTTTGCCCAAGTTGGGGCGATTTTGACGCACGACTCGGCGTCGTTCATCGCTTCTGTGAAATCCCCCACGGCGGCGTACGCCGCCGACCGATTACTATAATAAACATGATCCGACGGATCCTCTTGTATGCAATCAGTGAAACATTTGATCGCCTCCGAATGATTGCCTGCGGCAAAGGCGGCGTTGCCAGCGGCTTTCAACTGCTGCGCTTTCGATGACATGATCCCGATCCCCGAAATCGTATATAATCAGATATACAATACCAATACAATGATATGAATTCTGCGCAATCTCTGACCCGTTGTGTGTCAGTGTGGTCTGGTCTGTGGAGCAACTGTTACACCCAGGAACATTCCGTCAGTAGAGGAGGGGTTCATGACGCCGCCCGGACGGACCCGCTAAACGCCCGGACCCCGATCAAATAGAACACCTGCTGTCGGTCTGGTTTTGCTCTCAGATGACGCAACCGTGATGCGATTCGATCAAGTTTTCAGCAGATCGTTTCGCGCACCGAATTGATGGACAACAGTTATTCGATACACACATACCGTTGAACAAACGACGCGTTCGTGTCAATGAAAGAATCCTGTAGGATGATCAGGGTGTCAGGTTATTTTTCCATCAGTTTGTAGATTGAGCTCAGGCTTCCATTACATGGCACCGGCACAAACGGACACACAACTTGTGAACCCAGGCCTAGAATAGCGTCAATACACTTACCAGGTTTTCTTTGCAATCTACGATTTCCATCCCCGTGCCATCGGTGTTCCATCATTGTGCCATTCCCAACCACGGTTTCCGCTAGTGAAACGGTGAACTGTATTTTTCTTGTTCTTGCAGTTACTTGTTTTGACCAACCGAGGGCAGATATCGCACCGTCTCAATCTCAAAAATATGTCAATGGCGGTGTGGTCAGTGAATAACGTAGTCAGTGGAATATATCCCATCTACACTTAAGCTTGAGGATCGCTTTGCCGCACCATGTCCGATCATCGCAATCTGATCCAATGTCCAAGAGCTTGATAAAGGTTGGGACCGACGACGAAGTTTCGGTGCCGGCTGCGCAAGCTACATAGCGAGTTTACGGTGGCGCCCGCAATCCTCAATGCAGCAAAATGATCAAACGATTTCATATTGCCAATATACGTCGATCTGGAGCCTGGTCACAACCGGATTCAACACTACGAAATTGACAATTGCCCCAGGTTTAGCAATACCAGGATGCGAGCAGGTAAGTGAGCAGGTGGCGTTTTGAGGCGCTGTTGGACTGCTCCTGTGATGACGTTGACGATTGGGTTTACTCGGGTTAACCATCAGAGGCGGTCGTTCACGCTCTGATCAAGTCGCCTCGCCGATAATGGATTCCTCCAAAGCGACAGTTTGGGCAAAGTTTGACCTTTCCTACGAGTCCCGATTCAATCGAAAACGACTGCGGAACACGATGATCACACGACAGGCGAAAAAGAATTGGAGTTTGTTGAGTATATTATTATTACATGAATTTGTGTATTTAAAAAAGGTCAATCCCAACGTCGGGTTCACTGTCTTCGTCTTGTTCTTGAATAGATTCATCAATGGTTAATAAAGAATATTCAGTAGATACAGTCGAGATAACGCGTTCGATCGGAGCGAGGAATTTGAGGCGCCAATTGATATACACATTATCAGGAAGAGTGGTGATCTCGGGAATATGAACGGATTCGCTCAGAACAATATCGAGGAAATGACCGAACTCGTGCTGAAGCAAACGCGCTTTCTCCAACTCGTGAAACTGAGCGAGGACCTTGAGCAGATTGGAGGTTTGCGACACCTTGTCCGCATCCGGACAGAGCGATTGGATTTGCTTGATTAGGAATGCCGGCTCACGAGGATCACCTTCCCTCATCTTGACGGCCCGCGTTCTCCTGGTTTTGACAGAGGGAGGGCGCTTCGACACACTGGATATATTCGACCATGGCTTACTGGCCCAGCTCTCCACCGAGCAATTCGACGTCAATGTAAACCCGGACAGATTCGATTCGGTCTGCGTTCGCTCGTCGAACCGGTCATCGATCGTCTCTATCGCCACCGACGAATCCCGTCTTATCACCTTGATCCGGGAACAGCAATACGAGAATCGTTTGACCGCATCGGCCAAGTCCTTGGAACAAGTTCGCAAAGCGCTGTCCATACGGGGTCGGACACAAGACTCAACAAGATCTGACCGATCCTTGGACCTCGCCAATAATAGGGCATCTTCCCATTGATGAGCACGACTCAGAACCGATACAGCTCCATCGACATCATTACAGTAATCGGAAAGTAATCGTGCACCGTCAATGGCGCACATTGCGTTGGTGGTTGTGGAAACTAGGGAATCGGCCAAATCGCGAGCAAGATCGCTAGTGTCGATACGCAGCCTGAAGGCCAGGTTCATGGCTTGTCGCCATTGCCCGCATGTCTTGTAAGAGAGCAGCGCCTGCTCCAGCAGGTCGGCCGCCTCGTAAACAGGGCCGGCTTCGTGAGCAGGGCAATATTCGGCAAAGGCGGTGAGCAGAGGGATATGGGGAGATGGGAACAACGAGAAGGCGATCGGGAATAACTGCTCAGGATGGGACTTGATCAGCGATAGGCACAGATCCAGAGGTACCGGCGTCATTTGGGATAGATGACGAAGAGCTTTATCGACGCGTTTCAGCGACAAATCAATGGAATATCGTTGCATTAATGGAGATTGTCGCCGAAGGGAGTCGAGCATTGGCATATACTCCTTCGGGTCCCGATCCGATACCTTTCCAACCATCTCGACCAGGTCGAAATTGTACGTGCCAAGCGCGGCGTCGAACAGCAGATCGACGTCAACGACGGCCATGGCAAACCTCAGGGCAGATGCCCTGGATGAGGACGATTCGAGATTGGCGATGAGACATAGAGCCTCCTCAAGCTGTGCTGGATTTTGTTTGAGGAATGAGGCGATACGGGCGTGAACAAGATGGGCATTATCGTGAATACCCTCAATGGCGTCGCCGACCAGTTTGCAAATATGATTCATCTTCCCGGTCGCTGTCGGAGCTGTGGCGCTCTGGACCGAGCTGACGGTGACGTTGGACGACTCACCGAGATACTGAAGACTCGATAGATCGGTGCGGTCGTCGGTCTGATCTTGACACGATAATGGGACGAACTCTTTGTAAATGGTGTCGAGCGTATTGATATCAGTTAGCGATGACAGGAACTCGGTTAGAAAGTTGGAATTGTTGATTTGGGATACGAACTCGTCAACGTGAAATGAAAAAATAGAAGGGCCGGCGTCGTATAAAAGGTTGAAATCCAGTCGATGACGACGCATGGTTGTGAAGGTTTTCAACCACAACCGGTTCTTGAGCGAAACCGCAATAGATTTGAGGAGAAGCGAGCGAGGGTATATGGTCTCGAGCGAGCCACGAGGCAACATCTGGATAACAACGCGATCCATATCGGGAACAACAGCGATGATGATGGCGCCACGTTCGAGAGGACGCTGGCTGTGAGTGGAATTGATATTGTAGGTGGATTGGTTCAACTCCAATGTGTGTAGGACGTGCTGGGGACCGGATGTGGTGAACAATAGAGTCTTGGGATTCGACAACGACATCGACGTGCACTGATGAGATAAGATATCGGTATTGACGTAGAGTCTGGAATAGGAATCATGGCCGATTAAAACGTTCCCCGGCGCTACACAGAACCTGGGACAGGGCGATGGGAGAACGCCAATAGGAACGAGATCGTGATCCGGCGACATTCGCAGGACCCGACCGTCGTGGAGTTGTGCAGCGATACAATCCTCAGCGTATGAGATTATTCGTAAACAGGGAGAGGCCAATCGTATAGATATATGATCTTGGCAAGTATCATCGATCGGGATGACGATCAGTGAATCGCCACCATGATCGCTGGACAGAACAGCAAGGTGACGGTCACCCAGCCATTCGATCTGGCGCCATGAACCCGTACAGTCGATGGGCCAAGACCTATCAGCAGGAATGATGGCGCCAGCCTTACGAGACGATAACGAGTCGAAAATCGATACGCGACCGCACGATTGCAGAGCAGCTAACGAGCCAGATGAGGATGAAATCGCAATCGAGCAGATGGACGAATTAGCCTGAAGGCGGAATAGGGACATGGGAGGAGGGACAACAGCCTCAGCGAAGCGGGTAACCAGCACCGAATCACCATCCTAATTCGGAGACACAGGTAAGAGAGAGGACGAGGGTATGGCGACAGTATCTTACGATAACCCCTGCAATACCGCATGAGGATATACAGGTATCCCAATCAAACACCATCGTCCTCATGGTGACATGATCGGTGAACATAATCGCTCGATATGGGAGCTCGGGATCCCAGGTGAACCCGCTTGGATTACACCTGATCTCGCTCTTCAGATACCAATGGTAATTGGCGCGATGGTAGATATGAAGGGCGGTGTTGGAGATGATCGCGACCAATGACGAGTCTGCATTCCATTGAACAGACGTGATGTGATCCGGTGAATGGGGCAGAGTCCATTGGCCATGACGAAGGCAGTTGGCACCCTCAAATATAACCATTTGGCACTGAACCCCTTGTGATCCAGCATCGTGAACAACAGGACCCGTGATGATATCGCCAGATGGACGGAAGGCGATTGGACCAATCAGACTGTCGAATGGCAAATCCGAGTCTAATGTTGTGGCTATATGTGATCCATAACGATCCCAGATCTGAATATGGCGCTTCCCATCGCTCAACCGCTCGCCGATCGCGGCAAACGTCATGCTGTCCGCTTTCCACGATAACGACGACACGATCAGGTCGATGTCGGTTTCGAGGATGGGATCCCATTGTTGCGATAACAGGATTAATCGTGATGTGTGTGTGGTGATGACGCATAGATCGTGATCGGGTGACCAACTGGCCGAACTGATACCGCCATCGATTGACCCAACCGGTTCAACAACATCCGGTTCGGAGTGGACTCCGACCTTGAATATATCGCCAAATCCGGTGATGATGCAGACCGACTCCAGCTCGGGCAGGTAATCTAATGCAATGATGATGGAATCGGCATCGATCATCGACAATGGCGTGGCCGTGACCTGATCGACCCCCATGGAGACCTGGATCAGATGCAGGAGACCGTCGTGAATGGCGACATAATATATATGGGACGATGGGGAATCGATTGATATGTGGCCAGAATATGGGACATAATCAACCTTGGCGATCGACTCGCCAGTTCGAATTAGGTTTCGCATGTCGGTCGCACGTCCCCGACTATGGCCTCTTTTGATATCAAATTATCATGAAAAAAAAACGACTACCGTGACCCAAACTCCGTCACGGACACCGATTCTCTGACAGGATTCCACAGCATCTGACCGGATTTCACTCAATAACAACATCTCCACGTCGACGCCAGGTTTCAAAAGACGACATATCAAAGAAAAATAAACTACAAAAATTCGCTTTCTAGTCGTTTGTAAATTTATTTGTCATGTCTTTGCAAACAAAAACGACATTATCGAATGTTGTTTTGTAGTTCAAATCAATCAATGTGTGGCCGGTCACGATGACCGGTCAATGTACGGCCGGTCAAATGCAGCCATCGCCCCGTTACCGCCAGTGTATCGGTGATCTACGCGGCCTTCTCCACCACACCTATCTGTATCTACCACTGTACAGTAGTAGGTACCACCAGCACAGCAGTCAGTCATTGTGGCAATATTGTCTTGATCTGGGTGGGGAGAGTGAGAGTGTTCTGCGGAGATTATTGGTCTACGGCCACGGGGTGTCGTTCACTCACCGGCTCTCAATATACTGTACACACCCCATTATCGATTAACCAGCAATGTCGCAGCAGTCGGTCGAGGAGCTGGCCGCCAAGCTCGCCGAGCATAGGCAAAGTCTGGTTTCTGTGGATTCATTACTGCTTACTAAGTCTGGAGATGAAACCCTTTTGAAGCTGAGAGAGGATTTGCTTACTGTGATCGAGATGACCAAGAATCTCTTGGCGCTTAGAACAAAACAGGAGCAGGCAATATCTCAGGCCCAAAATAGAGTAATATATTTGTCATTTCAGGTTAAATTCGATATTAAATGCGGGTTTTTAGACGTCGTATTCATGGAAAATTGGAGATCGCTGTTCAGCACGATGGAGTCAGGACCAGCAATGGTATAGTGCCAGGATCACGTTGAGCGAAAACAACAAATACGACGTAATTTTTCTTGATTATGGAAATACAGAATCAGGACTGAGCTCGAAGGCGCTGCGCCCAGAAAAACAGGTTTTCCGATTTTGCCAAGTTATTGACAATTCTTAGAATTATGTTTAGGTGACCATAAGTGATTTAGAGGTAGAGATGAAAGTTCGAGCAATTTACGAGGCTGACGGCCTGTTTTATAACGCCGTAATAGAATCAATCGACGATACTGGTTTGATAACGGTTATGTTTACCGATTATAGCCATTCTGGACAGGTACCTTTTGTTTTGTATTCTTGGGTTAATTGCCTGATAAAATGGTAGGTATCTGTTGACAATATCAAACTCACAGCAGCTTCTAAAAAACGGGGCGCATCAGATGCTGCGACGAGCAACGAGTCGCTTGATAAACCTCTAATTCCTGATGCATTGAAAATTCTGCCAAGCGATACAGAAGCACAAAAGAAAGCTAAACGGTCTCGAATCAAAGCAATTAAAAGTACTCATAGGTTTAAAAAACTGGAGGACGAACGGGTGGGGAAGAAAAGTACTTGGCAAACCTTTCACTCAGCGGCCATCAAGAAACAGAAGCTTGGAATTAAAAAAGAAAGTATGTTCAGAAGTCCCGACACGGTTGACGGTCGAGTCGGTGTTGTTGGTAGCGGGCAAGCAATGACTGAGTTTTCTTCTATCGGTAAACTTCAGGTTGCCAAGAAAGAAGTGTCGCCACCTACATAGGTTTATTTTATCGTATTACAGTTCATTATTTTAGCATGCACTCAGCAACTGTTTCAATGTTCGTAGACGAAACACTCCTATAAGGCCAACGACCTCCAACTCAGCAATTGAGCATGCTTTCAACGACGAAGCAAGTTACTGCGATTTGGCGGAATTGTGCAACATCTCTATCAAGTTGCATTGCCTGGTGAATCATGATTATTTCTTGAAGATTTCTTCGTTCAATTCTGGTTCATTGTTATCAGTGTAATTCGCCGCTTCACGTGAAGGTATTTCGTAAGCAGGCAACCATCGTCAAAAGAAGCTCTCTCAGCTCTGCCTCATGAAACTCGTCGAGGTTTGAGGGTTTTCGTTGCCGTCTACGGCGTTATAGTTAGTGGTAAAGTGCAACACCCCATGCTTCATCCTTTCCGTTCTGTCCAAGCTGAAGTAAGTGGATTCCAGTGATTCTGACAATGTGTCCCAGCCGTTAAAACGGCTAGGACATTCGTGTTGTGCTGATGAAATGATGCTACACATTAGCAGTCTCTTGCTGCAGAACTGAGTCCCGAGTATTTTTTTACGTCGCGAGTTTAATCGATTTTAAATTCAAATTTATAGAAGAATAGCTTCGTCGTACGATGGCGCTTTCCTATTCTGATGTAATATTTGCATGCCTGCTTGTCATATCGTAGAGAAGAACAAATCGGTGGGTTGATTATGTCGGCCACGATATCCACACTTTTTGTGAGTCTAATAAACTTGGGTAGGGTTTTGTCAAATCAAGTAATGATGTTTGTCTTTGCAAGACGAAACGATGTCTCCTTTGGCAGCAACTTTGTGCTTATGGCGACGTCAATGATGTTGAAGCCCTTGTAAAAAAAACACATCAACTTGGAATTATTGTCATCAGCCGCACAAATGAAGTAGAACGCGTTCGCCAGTTATTATCAGACATGAATCGCTGCAATCTCAATATCGTCAACGTGAATTGCTCACGAACCTGAAATTCTTATCGTTATACGATTCGAAAGCAGATGAATAATGCGCCCCTGACCATGATTTCCGTAATATCAAAACATATCAGAAGAAACAACGCCCTGACGGTAAACATCTATTCTGCCCTATTAATCGAGTTGTCAAAATATGATTCGTTGGTCGCTCATGAACTGTAACCATCGAGGGCAGCCAATCCCAACGTGGCTGTTTAGAGGNTGTCATCAGCCGCACAAATGAAGTAGAACGCGTTCGCCAGTTATTATCAGACATGAATCGCTGCAATCTCAATATCGTCAACGTGAATTGCTCACGAACCTGAAATTCTTATCGTTATACGATTCGAAAGCAGATGAATAATGCACCCCTGACCATGATTTCCGTAATATCAAAACATATCAGAAGAAACAACGCCCTGACGGTAAACATCTATTTGCCCTATTAATCGAGTTGTCAAAATATGATTCGTTGGTCGCTCATGAACTGTAACCATCGAGGGCAGCCAATCCCAACGTGGCTGTTTAGAGGACTTCAAACTATAGACTGTTTTTTTCGAAAAATTATATAGAAGTTATGTTTCAAGTTTTCACAATTGATATGTGATATCGAGATTTCCTTGTGTTCTACTTGATCTGGATAAAATTGGAGGCCGTGTTAAAACTAATTTGGGTATTTCAATGGTTAATACCGCGTTCTCTGTATTCGGTACACCGATTTTTGCAGCGCTGACTTTTTTTTGGAAGACGGATTAAGCGGGATGAATAACTGATGAGCACTCTGAGAAATGAATGTGCTCTTTGTTTTCACCAGACCGTTGCTCTTTGTGTTCTGCTGAAACAGTTAGGCGTCGACGCTCAGCTTGATCTCTTCTTTGGGAATTCCCGGAACCTCAACAGAGACTTGGCAATTCCTTCATATTCTCTCAACTCCATGTTCATCTGAGGTGTTGGACCACATCCCATTTGTCTACCGCCGAAGAGTTGACGATCTACATCGCGATGGAAGTCGAATCGTGATAGGCTCATGATGTTGCTAGAGATGGTCTGAATGATGTGTTGATTGCTTGTTGTTTCTATGGAGTCGCTCAGCCTTATGTAATTGGTACTTGGTTCTTGGAATATTCCTCATCCGCAGTGAGAAACATTCCATAAATAGATTGTGATGCCAGCGTTCACAGACGATTATTCCACCAGTGCCTGTATCTGACAAAACTCTGCAAATCGATCAGTCGCCGCCCATCTCGCTGATCCATCAGCGTTTACGGTATTCGCAGGTCAACACAGCGTCTGTCGCAGAGAAATTCTCAAAAGAAAGTGCTGATTGGGCCGTATCCGGGACTCCAATATAATATAGTTCATATTGATCGCCGAACAATGTCTTCATTAGTGGGTAATCAAATCTATAAAAAGGAACATTTGTTTTATTGTTTTAGTTTATCTGGATAAAGTTTGAGGCTGCTTTTGGATCTGTTTTGGGTATTTCAATGGTCAATACCCCGTTCTTGTATTCGGCCCCAATCTTTTCAGTGCTAACATTTCTTGGAATGCGAATCGAGCGAGATAAATATCCGTATGATCGCTCTGAAAAATGAACTTGTTCTTCTTTGTTTTCACCAGACCGTTGCTCTTTGTGTTCTGCTGAAACAGTTAGGACGCCACCATCGATGCTCAGCTTGATCTCTTCTTTGGGAATTCCTGGAACCTCAACAGAGACTTGGTAGTTCTTGTCATATTCTCTCAACTCCATTTTCATCTGAGGTGTTGGACCAGATTTCATTTGTCCACCGCCGAATAGTTGACGATCTAAATCGCGATGGAAGTCGAATAGTGATAGGCTCATGATGTTGCTAGTGATGGTCTGAAAACGATGTGTTGATTGCTAGTTTGTTATTATAATGAATATATTGGTTCAGTCTCTCTCCCTTATATAGTCGGTACTCAGATCGTGGAATATTCCTTGACCCCAGTCGAACAACATTCCGTAAATAGACTGTAATGTGGTACCACTAGTGACGGAAGAATATTCCGTCAGTGCAGTCAACCGCACCACCCAATTGCGGGCACAGTTCTGATGGTCCATCAGTAATTTCTGATCCATTAATTGAGTTTAAGATAGCATGTTTCATGCACTGATGGCGATATCAGGATTTGTCGCAAATGATCTTCCTGCGAATTAGATACTCCTACAGTCGCGTGTAGGTCACTATTGTTTTCAAACTGATAATCCTTGATGATAACGCTGACCTCATTAGTTCTGTTGTTTGCCTCAACAGCCACGTGTTAAACCGTTTCTCTGGTTGGCACTTTGAAGATCTAGTTCTATTCGAATAAACAGGAGCTTCAGTTCATAACTGGAGGTTGTGGTCTCAAAGCGCATGTTGAAGGACCGTTTTCAAGTTTACAGTTATTTTTGTCATACACTTGTTGAGAATGCGGAATGTGCCGTATCCGAGACCTGAACTTTCAACATCATTCTTTACACGCCGAACAGAGCATTCATTTCAAATCTATAAACAAGGATTTTTATTGTTTTACTTTATCTGGATAAAATTTGAAGCCGCTTTTGGGTCTGTTTTAGGTATTTCAATGGTCAATACTCCGTTCTTGTATTCTGCCCCAATCTTTTCAGTGCTGACATTTCTTGGAAGGCGAATCGAGCGAGACGAATATCCATATGAGCGCTCTGAAAAGTGAATTTGTTCTTCTTTGTTTTCACCAGACCGTTGCTCTTTGTGTTCTGCTGAAACAGTTAAAACGCCGCCGTCAACGCTCAGCTTGATCTCTTCTTTGGGAATTCCTGGAACCTCAACAGAGACTTGATAGTTCTTGTCCTGTTCTCTTAACTCCATTTTCATCTGAGGTGTTGAACCCGATTTCATTTGTCCACCGCCGAATAGTTGACGATCTAAATCGCGATGGAAGTCGAATAGTGATAGGCTCATGATGTTGCTGGTGATGGTCTGAAAAAGATGTGTTGATTGCTAGTTTGTTATTGTAATGAATATATTGGTTCAGTCTCTCTCCCTTATATAGTCGGTACTCAGATCGTGGAATATTCCTTGACCCCAGTCGAACAACATTCCGTAAATAGACTGTAATGTGGTACCACTCGTTACTGAAGAATATTCCGCCAGTGCAGTCAACCGCACCGCCCATTGCGCACAGTTCCGACGGTCCATCAGTAATTTCTGATCCATCAATTGAGTTTGGGACAGAATGTCCCCCAGTGATGATTCATGTACTGATGGCGATATCAGGATTTTTCGCAAATGATCTCCCTGCGAATTTAGATACTCCTACAGTCGCGTGTAAGGTAAATATTGTTTTTGAAACTGATAGGTAATCGTTTATGATAAATAAAGCTGACCTCTTTGGTTTTGTTGTATGCCTCAACAGCCATTTGTACTTGAACCGTTTCTCTGGTTGGCACTAATCTTTGAAGATCTAGTTCTATTCGAATAAACAGGAGCTTCAATTGATAACTGGAGGTTGCTGTCCAAACAAAGCCCATGTTGAAGGACCGTTTTACAGTTGGTCGTTTTGTTATACACTTGTTGAGAATGCGGAATGTGCCGTATCCGAAACCTGATTGCTTAACATCATTCTTTACACGCCGAACAGAATGTTCATTTCCAAATCTATAAACAAGGATTTTTTATTGTTTTACTTTATCTGGATAAGATTTGAGGCCGCTTTTGGGTCTGTTTTGGGTATTTCAATGGTCAATACCCCGTTCTTGTATTCGGCCCCAATTTTTTCAGTGCTGGCATTCCTTGGAAGGCGAATCGAGCGAGACGAATATCCGTATGAGCGCTCGGAAAAATGAATGTGTTCTTCTTTGTTCTCACCAGACCGTTGCTCTTTGTGTTCTGCTGATACAGTTAGGACGCCACCATCGACGCTCAGCTTGATCTCTTCTTTAGGAATTCCCGGAACCTCAACAGAGACTTGGAAGTTCTTGTCATATTCTCTCAACTCCATTTTCATCTGAGGTGTTGGACCAGATTTCATTTGTCCACCGCCGAATAATTGACGATCTAAATCGCGATGGAAGTCGAATAGTGATAGGCTCATGATGTTGCTAGTGATGGTCTGAAAACGATGTGTTGATTGCTAGTTTGTTATTGTAATGAATATGTTACTTCAGTCTCTCTCCCTTATATAGTCGGTACTCAGATCGTGGAATATTCCTTGACCCCAGTCGAACAACATTCCGTACAGAGACAGTACCACTTATGCCTAAAGGAATATTCCACCAGTTCAGTCGACCGCACGCCTTGTATTGTCAGGCAAGTGGCGGCATACGCCATTCGTGACGTCTTGCATCTGCTATGGCTATTCATTGGGATAGAATGTTCCCCCAGTGGTGATTCATACACTTATGGCGATTTCATCATATTGGTTGTCGCAACTCGCAACTGTTCTTCCTGCCATTTTGATACTCCTACAGTCGCATGTTAGGTGAATATAGTTTTCAAACTGATAATCGTTTATGATAAAACTGACCTCATTAATTTTGCTGTTTATGTCACAACAACCGATTGTACTTAAATTGTTTCTCTGATTGGCACAAAACGATCCAGTTCTATTCGAATAAACAGGAGCTTCAATTGATAACTGGGGGTTGCGGTTCTCAAAGCGCAGTTGCAGGACCGCTTTTAAATTTACAGTTGGTCGTTTTGTCATACACTTGTTGAGAATGCGGAATGTGTCGCGTCTAAGACCTGAATTCTGAATATCATTCGTTACAAGCCGAACAGAATATTCAGTTTTTATTTTATTTTTTACTTTATCTGGATAAAATTTAAGGCCGCTTTTGGGTCTGTTTTGGGTATTCCAATGGTCAATCCCGTTATTGTATAAGGCCCCAATTTTTTCAATGCTGGCATTTCTTGGAAGGCGAATCGAGCGAGACGAATATCCGTATGAGCGCTCTCAGAAATGAATTTGTTCTTCTTTATTTTCGAAAAGATTAAACAACCCACCCAATTCCCCACCTATCACACCCATTAGGATAAAGTAGGTAACAACTCAATACCACATTAAAATCTAAATGAATAATCCCAAGAAATTTGAAATAAATTTTACACATTTTCAATAAAATTTGGTTTTAACGAATAATTATACAATGACCATTTCAGAAATTAGCATCCCAAA